>JACXGK010000368.1:83737-118326 GCA_016801125.1 Novumbra hubbsi
CCTCATCATGACCCTGTGCCAGTCCCTGCTTCCCTACTGTATCCTGTTTCCCCTCATCACGACCCTGTGCCAGTCCCTGCTCCCCTACTGTATCCTGTTTCCCCTCATCACGACCCTGTGCCAGTCCCTGCTTCCCTACTGTATCCTGTTTCCCCTCATCACGACCCTGTGCCAGTCCCTGCTTCCCAATTGTATCCTGTTGGTCTTTGTTTGGTTCTCCCCCAAAGTAACGCTGTTCCGTTCTGGTTCCGTGGTTTATTTTGTTTAAGTACTAGTTCTTTTATAAAGTATTCTATTAAATTTCTGTCCATTTTGTTTCATTTATTAAATGTCCTCCGTTGTTCCTGCACTTGTGTCCTGCTTCCATCCTACAATGTTACACATTTAGATTAAATATAGCACAGATTAAGTCAGACTGAAGTGACTTAGGACTTGTTAATAATCACTGATTTGAACTCAGTAACATTGGCTCATAAATACTTATTGAAACTCACCAACACTGATTAAGACTTATTAACACGGATTTGGACTCACAAACATTAATTAAGAGACAACAACCAGAATATGGAAAAGAGTAAACAACACCAAATAATGGATACTGATCTCAGATCAGATCTTTTCTGACGTAATTATAAAATCCTGGATTCTAATTTGGGTGCCTAAATTCCATAATAAACAAAATGAACGTAACAAATATCACGTGAATGTGTTTCATATCATGAGCATTGACATAAATAAGCATTCTTCCAAAAAGTGAAAGATTCCTTTCTTAACCAACCTTTGAACAAGCTAGACACTCTGTGTGTTATTCTGATAAGCAACAAAGAATCATCATACCTGGGTCAAAACAATTATTTTGCACACAGCAAGATTAACGCATTCACTGTCAGCTATTTGTTTTGTTTTGAAAACGTAATTACACATATCAAAATATTGCAAGTCTGGGAGAAAGCATCCCTCTCTTTCTTTAGAGTTTAACAACACATCATTAAGATGTTAATTTACCCAGCAGGACCAGGAAAAGTTGCACACAACACTGCATTAGAAAAAACCCCTACTAAAAGCATCTTGTAAAAAATGCCCTAATCAACAATTTCAGGTCTCTTTTCTCTTTTTTTTTATCTGACAAACCAGAAATATCATCACACACACAGGCTGTGTCTACCTACCGCCCAGATGTTGTAACGCTTGAGTTCCTGTTCCTAAATACAAACAGTACCGGTACCCAAATTGTGTATTGACACCTATTTTAGACCAATTTTAGACCAAATACCCCCACATGTACAACAACACACTGAGGCACGTGGACAGCCACTCTTATTATTGTTATAGGGAAGAGATGTAAAGAACTGTGGGACACGGCCGGCTCCACGCTACACGCTATCTGTGTTTAACACCACCACACCACTGATCAGACGACCGCTTAAAGACGGCCCATCTCCTTAGTCGCACAGACACGTCCCTGATACGCACACACATCTCCCCCAATGTCTCACCAGCTATCCTCCTTTGGTCCCTTCCTCCTCACATCCAAATCTCCCCCTCTTATCCGGCTCTTCCTCACCCCTCTTCTTCCAGTCCCCCAGCCCTCACCTATGCCGTAGTCGCCCGCTCCTCAAATCGGTCCCGTTGCGCAAAGGGACCATGGCAGACAGGCCCTCGCGCAGACAGGTGAGTGTAAACAATTAATCAATGTGGTGACACCTCTACATCTGCCAGACCCAACACACGGAGGGAGGGGGGGGGGGACTGTCACAGCTACAACAACAGAGCTGCCTCCCCGACGCACTGAGGGAGATGTGGAGACAAAACTGGGAAAAACGCCCAAGGACGTACTCATGCACACACTCACACACGCGTAGCACACACACTCCCTAGGTTGTACAGAAAGTAAACGGACAGAGGCACACACACTTACTAACAGTTAGGAGAGAAAAATTAATGACCGGAGAGAGCACGTGGGAAAGTAACTTTGACCACAAGCATTTCTATAACTGAACTCGATTACATTTTGATAATTCTGCGGACACTTTAACCCAGGGTCACCCAGGTAATATTAATAATGGACTACTATCAACCATTTGACTCAGTACTACTGTCTAGTGTGTGACTATTATTTATTATATACTGCAGCTTAATGGCCCAGTTCCAATACTCTATGATTCCTTGCATCCAATGTATGCTTAAAGATTCATCGGGGTCCTTCGCATGAAGAAGGAAATAAATTACAACATGATGGTGTCATCCAATCAGGCAACAAGGTTAGTTAAGCTAATTAGATACAAGGGAAAGTGACTTCCTTTCTGACCTTCATGTATATTCTAGGTGCCAGTAATGAGCCATTGTGATGAATTGACTGTTTTTTCCGATGAGGGTCAGTGACAGAGAAGAAAGGGAAGAAAACAAAAAGAGAGATATATGGGACTGGACAGCAGGTACATCAGCGATTAGAACAGCAGGTACATCAGCGGTTAGGACAGCAGGTACATCAGCGGTTAGAACAGCTCCCCGAGTTGGTGAGTTGAAAGCTCTGACAGGTAACCATAACTGGTCTTGTAAGTTGCTCTGGATAACTACATCGAAATGACAAAAATGTAATTTCTCAAAAAACATATCATTATAAAGTGCAAAGCACACAGATTAAGGGGCAATATGTAAATATGTATTTTTGCTGTACTTCTAAACACAAGCAACAATCACCAGTAGACATCATCAGTTAATCTTTAAAGTATCTTCTTTTTTAATTCTACAGTGCCTGAGAAATTCCCCATTTAAAGGTTCTCGCAGGGCCATCTATTCGTTTGTATTGACTGATAATTTCATATTACTGGCTTCAGACCTTTGCAGTACTGTCCTTCCCTTAACCAACTTGGACTAGCTAATACTATTCCAGTCTTGTTTGTAAAGGAAAGAAGAGGTTGAGACAAGTTGTGTTATTGTTTATAGGCAAGATGCTACACAGTGCCCCTTTATAAAGTCCAACAATATTAACCGCACCATCTAATGGAGTAAAATTGTCAGTGAAAAGCAATCACAACACTATTGTCCAAATCTGTACGCAACGAGCCTTCCAAGCAGACAGACATGTTTGTCTCACACGCAGCCTTTGTCCCAACACACCGACACGCCCTGCCCCCGCTGGCGTTTAGGAAAAGGCTTGAGTGGCGTCTTCCAGCAGATCGGTCTGGACCACCAGGCGATGAGTGTCACGGCCCTGCCGGTGGCCTTTTGTAGCTGTGGACAAGGACAATATGAGATGGAGAGACGGAGAGACGGAGTCATAGGGGCTTGCAGGGCACGGGTGACCACTGTCATCCATCAGGGCCGTCGGTCTACGTGACAGCAGGGACCAGGCCAGGACTGTGTGTGTGGTGAGCCACAAACACATGCCCACATAAACAGGAACACGTGAGTGTAAAATATCACGCATGTTTCTGTCGAGTTATACACTCACTCAAGTGTATGTTCCAGTGCACAAGACCATTACATTAGAACAGAGGGTTCCTAAATAGGGTTGCCAGGTGGGTAAATCCAGCCACTAATTACATCAGAGTCAACAAAGGAAAGAAAAATAATTATGTTTACTTGTTAAGAATGGTACTAAATCTTACCAACCCACAAAAAAACTAAATTGGAACATCATTGCCACTCACTTCCACCATATTTTTTTATATTCATTACACTGCTGTGCTACTCTCTTCAATTATCTTGTAATGAAGTTAGTTGAGTAGGATGGAGGAACCAGTGGCCGATACACAAACATTCTCCCGGGGGTCCTGATAACAATGCTGTGTTCCTGGTGAGCCTCTGAGCAGAAGGACCCATCATGGCCCTTTGTTTCCGGGGACCCTCGTTGCATGACAATCCCAGAGAGGAGGCTCCTTCTGGGGGCAAAGGACCACAGAGACATTGGGGCTTATTGTTCCTCTCTCCAGGCCTACCGTGCCGCTATCCCGAACCTTACAGCAAACACAGGGATCAGGATGGACAGAGTTTCTGAAAGGGTGAACGACAACAGAAAGAAGGATGAGGGGAAGAGCTCACCTGGTGTTGGGAGGAAGGGTGTCGGACCGGAGGAGGAGGAGGAGGAGGAGGAGAAAGGAAAAGAAAGAGTTGGAATTAACCTGCCATTTTCATAGCCTTTCAAGGTAGTCATTATGCTGCCAGCAGGAAACTTGGGGGACTGGAATTAAAAGCTGAAAGCAGAGTTCCCATTTGATTTGTGTTTGTTCTACGAGAGAATGGCCATCCGTTTTTGGGTGGAAGTGAAATTTGCAATCGCAGAGGGGCGGTGGTTGAAGAGCCCGGGACAGGGATCGGTGGGGGGAGATGTTTCCACGGGTTTTCCGTTTGTTTTGCCCGAGCATCTCGCACATCAAATTGAGGTAAATGCAACAGACGTGAATGTTGTGACATACCAAAATGCACACGACAAAAGAGAGAAGTAGGTGAGAATTGGTTAGAGGTGGGTAAGGTCCCCAGAGGGACCGTGACAGGCGGGTGTCAGGGGGAAATATTACCCCCTCATCCTACTGAGAATAACCTTTTTTCCAAACACAACAGAATGCTCAACCAAAACATACATGCTAGAAATTAGTTGTGGAACTGGTTCAGAGAATACAATACATCTACATTTGACATATGTGTTTTAGTAATTGATTTAAAGCTCTTTTTAGGGTTGACTTGCAGGACAGCATACGTTTAGTAGTTGAAGAGTATTTGAAAATGTTCTACCTCTTTCTGTTATGTAAAGAGAGGGGAATACATGCAACCTTTTCGGTAGCCATGACGATGAGGGCCAGAGATGTAGCTAGTGCAGGTCACAGCCCTACTGCCCTAGCTAGTGCAGGTCACAGCCCTACTGCCCTAGCTAGTGCAGGTCACAGCCCTACTGCCCTAGCTAGTGCAGGTCACAGCCCTACTCTTAGTACCGTTAAGTGTCACAGGATCTTTTGTGACCACATAGTCTAGAAACTGTTTTAAACCCATCCAGAACCCTATGCAGGTTAACTACAGTACAGTCTTTCAATCACCTCCACTGGCCTTCCAACACAACTCACAGCAGCATCTGGTCCCGCATTTAGGGACCAACCCCTTAAAGCTTAAGAGAAAAGCCAGCACTGAGATGCAGTGTGCCGTGCTGCTGAATGTGGATACACACCACAACACACTCCGGTTCAGTAGCCTAACATATTATCAGCATTTAAATTGTAGTGTAGAGGATTACGCACACTGAGAAACACACACATCTTAACTCTCTCTACCAGTCATGGAATCCATGAAAAAGCAATTTTCTAACGCAAGTAATTCTGTAATCCACTGGCCCCGGCATTTTCCATTGGTGAATATTTTCCATGGCATTAACAATTGGAAGCCTTTCTCAAAATGTTTTCACATATTACAGTCAGAGACTTTAAGTATAAAAAAGGTTAATGAAGCTAAAGAGGGCAAAAGAACATTCTGTATTACAGAACAAAAAGGATGACGTCATAAAATCTCTTTATAAGTGACTTACTGAATAAGCTGTAGAGAGATACTTTCAATGACATTCCAATGCTGCACTGATTATAAGGAACCCACCATTGTACCCAAAGTCTGAACAATAGCCTCAAAACCCCTTTAAAATTAATAAAATAAGAAAATGCATGTTGGGCACATTGAAATATTAGTGAATATATAGTTTGGGCTACTGTATTAAACATGTGGAAAAGAAGCCTTTCTTGCTCTAAAACGGGGGAGGGGACTTTCTTCCCAGAAAAGTCTGATCCTGAAATCGAAAAGATTGCATCTCACCTGGTGCTCTTTCTGTGTCTTTATCTTTTTTCTCTCTCACACCCTTGTTCCTCTCTCCCTTTTTCTCTCTCTCTTTCCCTTTCTCTCTCTCTCCCTCTCTCTCTCACACACAAAGACACATACACTGTTTTCCGCTCCACATCTCCTGTTCTCTTTAACCGGGATATGTTTACAGGTCGGACAGAGGTGTCCCACCTGAACCTCTTATCCACCTGCACAGAGCCTTGATAGCCTCACTGGTGCCCTAAAATAACATCAGATCAAAAGCACTCACTCACCCAAGCATGAGAACTAACCACGTGACGGATTGAGGGGCAGCACAGGCTAAACAAGGCTAATTTCACTAATCCTACCATGTTCGACTGTGTGCCAAGAAGATAAAGTGTATTCAACCAGGTCATCTCTATTTCCTAAATAGCTTCATTGTTTCTTTTTTAAAAAGATACAAGTTGTAGAATATTTACAAGACACCTCAGCCAACATAACAACCAAATATTATCAAATAACACATTCTTTATTTGTTTTGTGTCAATTGAAATGGTCTCTTTTTGACCACCGCACATGACAACAATAATCATGTCTCATGATTGATCATGGCAGGTTTGAAATGTTGTTTTTCAATATCATGTACAACTCCGTTTCCAAGGAGGTTGGCTGGCTGCATAAAATGCTAATTAAAACAGAATGCAATGATGTGCAAATCATTTCTCTCTATATTTAATTGAAAGTAGTACAAAGACATATTAAATATTGAAATTTGATATTAAAATATATTGGATATTGCAAAAGATTCAGGCCTATTGTGAATTTGATGCCAGCAACCCAATTACAAATGAATGGAACAGGGGCATGTTTACCTCTGTGTTAAATCACTTCTTCTTTTAAAAATACTCTGTAAGTGTTTGGGATCTGAGATCGCTGGCTGAATTTTGGAAAATGAAATGTATTCCCATTCTTGTTTGATATAGGATTGCAACTGCTAACACTTTAGGTCTCCTTTGCTGTATTTGCCGTTTCATAATGCACCAAATGTTTTCAATGGATGACAGGTCTGGACTGCCGGAAGGCCAGTTTAGCACCTAGACCGTTTTATTACGGAGCCATGCTGTTGTAACACATACAGAATGTGGTTTGGCATTGTTTTGCTGAAATCAAGGCATTCCCTGAAAAAGATGTTGTCTGGATGGTAGCATATGTTGCTCCAAAACCTGTACATATTGTTCAGAATGAATGGTGCCTTCACAGATGTGCAAGTCACCCATGCTATTTTCACTAATGCACCCCCGTACCATCATGGATGCTGGCTTTTGTATTGTGAGCCAATAACAAGCTAGATGGTCCCTTTCCGCAATAGTCTGAAGGACACAGCCGTCCATCTTAAATTAGCTTGTTTATTTCTGGTTTGATCTTTGCATGGTAGATTTTAACTTGCCTTGTGGATGGAGTGACTTACTGTGTTCACAGACAATATTTTTCAGAAGTGTTCCTAAGCCCATGCAGCGATGTCCACTACAGAATCAGATCTGTTTTCAATGCAGTGCCGTCTGAGGGCCCGAAGATCACAGCCATCCAATAATGGTTTTCAGCATTGTCCCTGCATTTCTCTGGATTCTCTGAATCTTTTATGATATTATGTACTGTGATGTACTGTGATCATGTTGAGAAACATTATTCTTAAATTGTTGCACGTTTTGCCCGCACAGTCTTTTACAGAGTGGTGAACTCCTCCCTGTCCTCACTTCTGACAGAGTCATCTACTCTGGAATGATTTTTTAATACCCAATCATGTTACTGACCTGTTGACAGTTAACCTAATTGGTCTTGTGATATTCCACCAGTATCTGTTTTTTTGCATTACACAACTTTTACAGGCTTTCATTCTGTATTTATTCTTGGGACACAAGTTTGTATGAAAACATGCATTAGTCACATTTAAATACTTAAACAATTGTCATTGGAAATGTATTTTACATAGTATTATCTTTGTTTTACTTGAAGCTCAAATAACAGTTTCCCCCTCTGCATCTATTGGTGTTACACAATGGTTGGGGATAAGGTGAGTTTGCCAGCTTTACTGTCTAAGTAGTAAAGCCATTTCAAACTGGTCGCCTTATGGTGGGCATTTCTTATTGACTCATTGTCTCACAGGATTCAAACCAACAACCCTCCAGCCACACATCCATACTATACATTAATAGGGATTGAGACATCTGACATCTAAAAACTCCTTCGTAACCACTTAAATGAGTTGCAAATCCACCAAGAATATTGAAACCACCCACATAATTAGGTGCAACTGATGTTTGTGTTTAAAATAAATACAACATCTTGATTAATCCTTACATAAAGCCTATTTGCATATCCATACTGAGAGCCAGTACCTGAGAATTTATTGGTAATGACTGCAAAACGTAACTAAATTCACACATCATTTTCCAGATGTCTTATTCCATTGTGACTTAGGACTTGATAATATTAAAATATATTTTCTAAGACATTTCAAAGAGGACTTGAGACTCTAGATCATTTTGTTGTGTGTATGTGCAGATATCGATAGCCCGAGACGCCACGTTCCGAGGATGCGGGCATCACATTTTCAATCTAGCACCGCTTGGAGTTTTGGAAGTGTGAAGACAATTCTGTCAGAACTGTATCAGCTGCTACGGCTTCACAATCAGCAACAGTGACCTATGATCAAATGGATCACATGAATCACTTCAATGCTCTGATGACGTTCTATACTCATTCAATGTACATTACCATATTTTAATGTACCTTTCATAGGCACTATAACCATATTTATTGGTAGGGAGCTGGACACTGGCCCTCGGGGCAGGGAGCGGGACACTGGCCCTCGGGGCAGGGAGCGGGACACTGGCCCTCGGGGCAGGGAGCGGGACGCTGGCCCTGGGGGCAGGACACGGGAAGTTGGCACTGGGGGCAGGACACGGGAAGTTGGCCCTGGGGGCAGGACACGGGAAGCTGGCCCTGGGGGCAGGACACGGGAAGCTGGCCCTGGGGGCAGGACACGGGAGACTGACCCTGGGGGCAGGACACGGGAAGCTGACCCTGGGGGCAGGACACGGGAAGCTGACCCTGGAGGCAGGACACGGGAGACTGACCCTGGAGGCAGGACACGCGAGACTGACCCTGGGGGCAGGACACGGGAGACTGACCCTGGGGGCAGGACATGGGAGACTGACCCGTGTGGCTGAAGCCGGAACTTGTCTCTGGGCTGGAACCGGAATGACCACGGTCTGACGTGAAGCAGGTGCTGGGACGTGGGGCGGTCGTGAAGCATGTGCTGGGACGAGGGCCGGACGTGGAGCAGGTGCTGTGATGAGGACCGGTCGTGGAGCAGGTGCCGAGACGAGGGTCTGACGTGAAGCAGGTGCTAGGACGTGGGGCGGTCGTGGAGCAGGTGCTGGGACGTGGACCGGTCGTGGAGCAGGTGCTCTGGCACCGGTGTTAATCCTTGCGGACCCTGGAGCGACAGCTTTTCGCTTCCCAGGGCCCGGGGCACCGGTGGTGCGACGAGCAGGCGCTTTCCTACGGGCTGCCTGTTTACCAGGCCCCAACCCGGGAGGCCTGGCTAGCCTGCTCCCTTCCCAGGGAGACAGGCGGGAGCCCGCGGTCAGCGCAGACAGGGACAGATACTCGGACTGCCTGGATCTCCCCTCAGGTACCAGCCATGGCACCCCAGGTAGCCCTGATAGGCCCCCCCAAAAAACATTTGGGGGCGACCCTGGGATGCGGCCATGATGGGGGCCGAGGTAACCCATGGAACTCGGGTTGAAGGTGGACTTGTCCATCCCCTGTCGACACCCCAGCCTGGATTATCATCCGGGAGATCCCAGTCCTCATATTCCGCCCCTGAATTGTCAGAGGAGAGAGAGTCAGATCCCCAGTCCCCCAACCAGGTGTACCTCTCTCTCCCCCAACGCTGCTCATCGAATGTCGCTGGTTCTTGATGGTGGTTTATTCTGTCACGGTTGTAGTGTGCGGCAGAACCAAAAGCAGACATTTTAAATGAAAGAAAAGGTGAATTTAATCCAGTGAACAAACGGTACAAACTACATGAAACTGTAAACGTAAAATGAAAGGTTTGAAACAAACATATAAACGAAATACAAATAACACGTAGCGCATCCGCTTGAAACTGGAATAAACAGAGGACAAACCGTGAAGATGCATATGAACAAACAAACAATAAACCACACCGGGTGTGGTGCAAAACTAACCTAAGTAGGCTCCCCAATCAGAGTCAACTGAATGCAGCTGCTCTGACTGGGGAGCCCACAATGGCACGGAGATGGCTAGAGGCCTCTCCATGTGCCATGCCCTGAATGGGAGCCCCAAAGCACAGAGATGGCTAGGGGCCCGCATCCAGGACATGACATTTATAATATATACATATTGTATATAGTTTAAATGTTATCATTACCCTTTTTCTACAAGACAGTTCTTGCTGCTAGTTAACAAATATATATATATATTTGCTTATATTTTACTTGTCTTAAGATATTCTGCTGGATGTATGACTCTGAGGTTGTCATTTCCATATATATGAATAGGAATCCCAGTGGCCAGGTACTAGAAGGCTATGGAGCCAGATGTAATGGGACAACATTCTGCAGATATTTACACAAAATCTTTTTGTGAAAATATGCTTTAACAGCTTAACTTAAACAAACTTTGGCCGAGACCTGAGTTATATTCTCCACTTTTGTTCAGAGTGGATATCAATAAGACATTTTTTTTAAGACGTATTCAGGACGTATTCAGGAACCCTAGGCACTTATGTGAAAATAGGCTAGAGAGCCTTTAAATACAGACACACATGGTACATTGAGTAAATATTTTCATTTACAACTATATAGTATATACACTGATGAGGTGAAGCGAATAACATTGCTCCTCTCTGGGTAAATTTGATAGTAAGCGTACAATCAGTTCTCATAGTCAACGTGTTGGATGCAGGAGAAATGGGCAAGAGTAAAGACATGAGCATCTTGGACAAATTGTTATAGCCTGACACCTGGGACAGAGCATGTTGAAAACCACAAGGCTTGTGAGGCAGTGGTGAGTACCTACTGACAGTGATCCATGGAGTGACAAACCACAAACCGGTAACAGGGTGTTGGGTGCCCATGACTCATAGATGCACAGGGGAAACAAAGGCTATCCTGTCTAGGCCAAACTGACAGACGGTCTACTGTGGCATAAATCATATAAAAGTATAATTGTGGTTAGGAATGTGTCACAACTCACAATGCATCACACCCTGCTTCATATGGGGCTGTATAGCCGCAGACAGGTCAAAGTGCCCATGATGACCTCTGTCCACCATTGAAAGGGTCTACAATGGGCACACAAGTGTTGGCACCAGAAGGCCTAGTGGGACGATGACAAGCTGGTAGAGGCAGTTTGATGCTCTGTGAAATGTTCTTCTGGGAAACCCTGGGGGCGGGAATTCAGATGGGCGTCAATTTGACACATGCCACCTACCTAAATATGGTTGCAGACCAGGTACACCCCTTCATGGCAAAGGTATTCCCTAATGGCAGTGGCCTCATTTAGCAGGATAATGCACCTTGCCACACTGAACACATTGTTCGGATATGGTTTTAGGAACATGATTAAGACTTCAAGGTGTGGACCTGGCCTCCAAATTCCCCAGATCTCAAACTGATTCTACGTACAAAAATAATTAGTAATACATGTTTACATCTTTCTTAAAACAGACATCAACCAAACGTCATACTCTACAGGCTAAAAATTTATGGAAGCAATAATGGAGTTTGAGGATGTTACTTTTTTCATCAACTGAACTTAACACATTACATGATTTCTGTCCACATTTCAGATTGAACATTGAGCCCAGTTTGTTATTCTTAAAGATTTCCAAATGCATATTTATGTCAATTCACAAAAAATACATTTGTTTATTTCTGGTTTCAAGATATTTATTTCATACTCACTCACTTTGGGTACATCCATCCAAACAACAGGCTGCAGTTAGCTAAAGGTATTAATGGTCTTTCAAACGTCCATGGGAGAAACACCAAGCAGACTTTACATTTAGTGTTGAGGGGCAAACGTATCTATATGCTGTCATTATGTTCTGAAATGGTCAGTTGAAAGACATAAAGGGACGTGAATGCTCTGTAAACTGTTGTAAAGCAAATCTTTTCATCACTCTCACTGCATCTCTCGCTTATTCTCTCTCTTTATCTGTCCATGGATCTATTCATTTTGCTTGCCTAATGGTCAGCAAGAGCAGACAAAAAGACACTCAGAAGAAAACATCAGACTTTCTTAAGGAAGATTAAAAGACACATGCATTTTTTTCATAGTGGTGTTATATTTATGTCTACTTTTGTATTCAGAATGTGTGTTATTATTGAGCATATCTACAAACAAGTTAGCAGCAGAGATTGCGTTCCTTTCTTGACATACAATATGAGAAAGAACAAACTAACATTTTATAAAAATGTACTGAAAACAAATAAAAGTTAAAAAAAGAAAGAAACAAATTTTTGCACCCAAGGCTCAAAGTCATTATCTAAATTGGACGGAGCAAAAGAGGACTATCAGTGTTATATTAACCCATGATGTCCAATTAATATGTTGTATTTTGGGCTGAAAATACTATTCACATTCGTTTTAATTATTTTAATGATTGTAAAACTTTCTTACCGAACATAAAACATTTTTAAGTGAAGGAAGTTGATTGATATCCCAATTCTGCTCTCATGTATTGCCATAAGACTGGCATTGATTGGAGCCTGGCATGCCATTGGTTTTCCCTCTCTACTTGACCCATGATCGACCTCTCCACTATATCAAGTTGAATACAGATTTATTTGAAAGCTGTGTTAATCATGTCTTGTTATATGTTATATGTTTTTTCTTCCAAGCAATAAATACGTCCTGCTACTGTGCTTAAGTCTTTTGTACATTCATGTGATCTGAAGCTTCAGCAGTAAAGATTGAAGAGAGCCCATGCAACGGTTGTATTTCTAGCAGTTCAAACAAGCAGATTTTCTTGACACCTATGTGATGACAATTCCGGTCTTCTCTGCGCTACCTGCGTGCATATGACAATTTGTCAATCTCTTTTCAGCAGAAGAGCTAATTGGATTTTCTCCCTTTACACTGACTGGGATGGAGTGTGCGTGTGCGTGTGTGTGTGTGTGTATGCGTGTAAAGCTGTTGATTATCATGGCGAAAGGGGTGATGAAGGGGTTGTGAAGAGGAGGGGGCTGTAACATAATGTGATGCATATCAATGGCCTGATGAGCAACTGGGCTTCCCCCAGCTGTCGTCCAACCAAATGAAGTTGAATATTCAACTCTTTCCCCTCCACTTAACTCCAATTTCAGCCTGATGACATTTTATTTGCTTGTCCCTGGGTGACACTGGGAGATAAGTGATCCGAGGAAAAACAGCTTCGGCTGCTTGTTTACTCCCTAAATTCCTTCTTGTTTTTCTGTTGGGGCTGCCGGCTGCGACAGGAAGCGACGCGCGGCACTTTGGGGATCAGCCTGTTCATTAGATCTGCATGCTAATACAATACAAATTTAATAGTGACCTGTGGTCATGGCTTCCCTTAATACCAACCACAAATTACTGTACAATGTTTCAGGTAGGACTTTTATAGTTATGGAAGCACCAGTCAACCCGTAGGTATATATCAGACTTAAACAATGAACATAAAAAGGCTACAGACAAAAATAAAAAAAATTGAATATCTTAAACATACATTTTGAATAGGTTTTTCGGTCCATTTAGGTTAAAAGTTGAAAACTTTTGATTTCTCTGAACATCTTCGACTGCAGTTGTATTTCTGAGGAGCTACTGTAGCCTGTTTTTTACACTGCAAAAATGTGATTGACACAGGAACCATATTCAGAACACACCCAGCTAAAATGATCAGGTGTCAGTGTATTTCCAAAATGTCAATTCCGTGAGCGATTATCTGAGTGCATGACCTCCTTCTTCATCTCATTCCTTCTCTGTATACGTCTCCCTTAACCCACGCATTCCCTTCGCTCCAGCACACTGATGACAACACGTGTTGTTCATGTCAGGGCAGTTTTGGAAGTCTCCTGACTGACGCTCTGCTACCCCTTTCTGCCAGTTTCCTCTCTATTGATTTGAATGGCAACAACTTGCTAATCCAAATAAAACACCATGTCAGGAAGTCATTGAAGCTAACTGAAACATCAGCGCAGCATGATACCATACCGAAGAGGGGGAAGGGTTGGGAAGACAGCCAGGGCCTACTGGTGCTTCTACCGTGGCGGGGGGTATGGATGGGGGCGGTGTGTAAGTGTGTCGGGTTACGGGTGCGGCGAGGGGGAGTTGAGAGTGTGTGTGTGTGCAGCGTCCTCTGCGTAGGGACTGTGAGCAATAATGTCCTTAACTCTTCTGAGAAACCATGAAGAGTCAAAGGGCACTGATCAGTTTGATCTGTGGAGGCTCAGTGGGTAATCGTCAACCGTGCCTTACAAGGGCCCTTGCCTCTCCTTGCGTTTTCCTTTTGGATGGCGTTAATTTGGTGTTAAGACACAGGGACCCCTAAGGACCCTTGAGACCCCCTGTAACCTCTCATAGGGGTCCAAGAGTGGCCTCGGAGGGGCAGGGCTAGGGATGGGAAGCCAACCCCATCCAGCCATACATGCATAGGGTGAGGGCTGACCTCCGCACAGCGGGGGGTGTCAGTGGCAGGGGAGGTCGAGGGTAGGGGGCAGTCGTGGCGTTTCTAAGGTCATGCTAATTGTCACCCTGGCACTCTGGCCGCGCCTGGAGTCAGTGAGCTTCAAAACCTGCGTGTGGGCGCGTGCACGCATACCAGCCCTGGAGACCTTTCATTAAATACCATTCCAAAGGTTGATGTACAAATCAGTAAGCCAGACCTCCGTTAAGATACGGACTCAAACACAGGTGAGCATGCACAAGTTCATTGTGTCAGTGTGTGTATGTGTGTGAGAGAGCCTGCCCACATGTGTGTGGCGTGTGTGCGCGTATGGAGAGAGGACGGTACAGTGCGCGTGCCTTAGTGCGAATACGCAACATGCGTGTGCAAGCGTGTGTCTGCAGGCGAGAGACAGTGCTGGAGGGAGGGATTTCTGACACCAGCGTTAAAGAACGTCACTAGATAATGAAACTTGGCACATTTCTACTCCTCAAATTAGAATAGAATTAGACCTAAAAGAAAGGGAAGAATGCCTATTCTCTTGCAGGTGTTGTGGAGTAGCCAGAGCTGTAGCATGCAGAATTTGATGGAATTGGACTTTTAGAATTTGGACGTTTCGGCTCTATCGCAAACACATACAGCAACTCATCCATCTTCCAGTTCCTAAATCCATTACACAAAATTGCCTTTTTAATAAAGCATTTCCAACCTGGTGCTAATTTCAGAGACGGTGCATATGTGTGTTAGTTTGTGTGTGTGTGACCCCTGATAATTAGAACCATCTGCCACATTAGAACCCCTCTGATGAGGAAGGTAAACTTGACAGAAGCCAAGACGTACAATAAGCGTAATTTTTTGTCTATCAAAACCAACAAAAGGCGAATGTGTCATCATTGTAGTTGATGACACAGAATTCAATAAAACTGGCATTAAATAATAATTACCATGAATATAAAATATTTTTTCCTTTTAAATTAGTGTTACATTTCTAGCATTATAAAGAATCTCTAAGGATATTTTGTTATCTTTTTCTTCACATGTAGCTCTCTTTCTGTGTATGTTGATCTGACATCCACACACACACAAGCACTCACTGAGCACAGCTGCAGACTGTTCGAGTGTGATATGTCGTCAGGAATCCGCACATAATTAACATGTCTGACCTCCATTTCTGTGCTGGCTTGGACCAGCTCCTCAAATCCAGACATGCACTGCCAAAACCAAACTCTTAGCCATGTGTGTTCCTCCTTCCGGACTTACAACAATCTGACAGGAGAGTTATGGGACCTCCCAAAATGTAGCCTGACACACGGTGAGCCAGCTACTGCCAAATCAGTGCCACAGCCCAAATTGGGCATTTTCAGACGGAGCTTCTTAGTGCTAGTGTGTGCATCCTGTGTGCACAATGATTACTAGCCTGAAGATTTATTTGTAATTTCTATATCTGAATGTTAAGTTAACATTTAAGCTACAAACAGTGCATAAATGGTTAATTCAAACCACAAAGGGCAGAAGGCAGAGCCTTGTGGGGTTCCAACCAATGGTTTCTAATGACTTTAAGCCCTGCCCAAAACTCCTACTTTCTCTATATTACGATGGTCTTCAAAAGCAACTATTGGGTATTCATGTGGTGTCGTGTTTGTTTATCGGCGTGTTAATGCGGCGGAAAGTCTTAATGCAACACATTCCTTATTCATGCACCACATGAAGGAGAGAGACAGTGAAATTTCTGCACTATATTTTAGCCACAGAGCATAATCTCAGTTAAAACAAGCCTCCTCCAATTCTGTCATGCGCCGTTTCACCCCCTGCCGTGTTTTTGTTGCACATTTGGTTAAATAATTAATTTGGCCTTTAAATTCCAGCCATAATCTATACCTTTCCATATGCAAGAAGCCTTGGAGAACAGAGGACTCTAGGGTGACTCTACTCAATTATAATGACTAATGATGAAAGATACATACCAACAAAGCTCTGGTGGTATGATTTTTTTGGGGGCTTCAATGTGCTAGTTTACACATTGGCACATTTTATAGCCAACTGCGTTCTGTGCTTTACAGTAACACATCATATGCACTGAATTTAATTGTGTGTTAATGTTGCCAGAACCAGAATACAGGCAATTTCCTCCCATTGCATCGTGCCACTGGACATTTGTTATCAGCCAGAATTAGATGTCAGGTTCAAGCGAGTACAGGATCATCTAATCCTCAAATCAAACCATTACTGGATATTATCCACATTTTCTCTTTCCCCTTCTTGATTTTTAGGCAGCCTGCCTCCTTGCCCTCTCCCCCTCTCTCCCTCTCTCCCTCTCTTTCTCTCTCCCTCCCCCTTCTTCCTCTCTCCCTCTCTTTCTCTCCCCCTCTCCCTCTCTCCCTCTCTTTCTCTCCCCCTCTCTCCAAACTGCCAATCCCTCATAACAAAAAGCCATCCCTTTCCACCAGCTATGCACTTCTATCAACACCCCTCCCCCCTCTCTCTGGGTTTTGGCTGCGCACCCTGGAGTGAGGGTTGGCTCCTGAAGCCACCTGCAGCAACCCCACTCTCTTTTCTTTCTCCAGCAAGACAGCAAGCAGGCAAAGAGAGAAAGACAAGCAGTTAGAGAGAGAGAGAGAAGCAGACTAGCAGGCAGACAAGACATACCATCATTAACTGCCATTTAGAACGAATTAACAGAAATAGTTAAGCACTTGTCCCAAGAGATCGTTCACAAGAATAACAACAGACTGACGCTTACATGCAATCCCTGAACACCAGTCTGCCTGACCGCTGTCATATTGAATCGCACTACAAAATGACCAGTTATTGTAGAACATCAGCCTCTCCCTTTCGTCTCTCTCTTTTTCTCATGTTTCCAGTGGTTCGGTTTGGGGATTGAGTTTGGCTCTATCAAACACACAATGTGTCCTCATCTCTTCCTCATCTCTTCCCTGCCCTTTTATTTTCTCTCTCAGAGTCTCCGTGTTTCACCAGCATTGGGCGTATGGAACGGGGCCAACACCATCGGCCACTGCCGCCATTTTGCTGTTCACTGCCGGATGTCTGCCATGAGCAGTTTAGTACGGTGGTGTAGCCCAATGCTGGTGAAAGGGCTACATGTATGGGTGTGACGCTGTGACCCATGGTAGCTTCCAACCACGCATCATGCTCTTGTAGAAACACACACACACAGCCATATGGCCTCGGAAATAAGGAGCAGACCTGGTAGGAGAAAATGTCACACAGATGAAATGCAAATGAATTTCGACGATGTGGAACACCACCAGTCATACGTTTGGTTTATAATACGCAGGCTCTTGAAATGGGGTGTGGCGAATCATTTAATGGTTACGCACTCCTTTCCTCCCAGCGTTCTGCCCGACGGACTGCTGCTTTCTGCTAATTACGAGCAGAGACCCAGCAACCCGTCCACGAGACGGGGACAAAGCCCATTGAGCGGCCTAATGGCACGTGCGTGTATGGTACCAGGAAAAGCACGGTTGGGATATGAAAAGATGGCCAGTGGAGAGGAGTGACGTCTACTCATCCCAGTAGTTTGTTGATACATGCAGATTGAGGCAAAAACATTCAGAAGGCGTTCAGAGGCACCCTGCAATGGCTGACATAATTAAATAAATTGACTAAAAAGGATGCATTGGATATCCCCGAACAGCATCAGGTCAATAGCCTGCACAAATTAAAATCCAGGTCTAAAGACAATATTGGTGCACTTGAAGCATGGGGGGATCGCATTCAGACTGGTGTTTGAGCTTGTTGTGAAGCCTTCGCTTTTTATTGAGTGTTACGCTTAGATGAGTGGTACGCTGCCTGAAACCCTTGTTTATCATTGATGATTGACAAGGGGTGAATCCTCAAACAAAGCAACAGGATATGCAGTAATGATATCTTTCATTTGTAGTGTTTGGCCTTATTCTGGTTTCCTAAAACCATATGCCCCGGTAACTAAAGTATATCCATCTGGTTGTTTGACACAATTTATTCATTGTCGTAACAATTGAGTTGATTAATCAGAAATATTATAATGGCCACAATATACAACGGTCTGCAATCCGAACAACTTTACTATAAGTCTGTCGCTTATTGTAAACACACATGCATACACCCCCTTGCACATACACCCACCTGAGGAGCATGTGGAGTAAGATTTGAGCCTAATTAAGTGATAGACAACGGCACGCAGGGGAGCCATTCCTGGTGATGACTATCAACAACTGCCACACACACACACCCACACACACGCACACAGCATGGTTATCCACACACCGCTATGAGTGGCTCGAAGGAGGATTTTATAGGCCAGTTTTTCAGAGCTTTTCTTTTCACCGAGGTGCTAAAATGATTACGGCCTCCACTTTCCTTTTTTACACTGGGAAAGTGGCTTTGAGATTGTCTGGGAGGATGTTCCACCATTCGAAGTGGAACGTTTCTCAGGGATTTCAAGAAGGGGAGAATTGTCCTTTGTTGAAATAGTAGTGCTTATGATGTACCCTGTGTTAGCTGACTTCCATCTGTGTTCATTAAAATGCCTATAAGTTGTGTGAATCGCAAACCAGACATTCTAAAACTAAATCTTACACGACCCAGCGATATCATATAAAAGGTTATATTGAAAATGCATATGAAATTGTAAAATTTAAAAAGTTTAGGTATTATAATTGGACAGGAATATGGAATCCAAAATCAATAACCAGAAAAACAGTGGGAATTTAATTGCCCACAATTTGACCTGCATATTCATGTAATGTCGGAGAAAGACGCGACCAGACAGGGAGCTTCTCAACTTAATAATTAAATCAAATGAGTTTTTGTTGAAAAAGAGTGGGGGAAAGACGGAATAAAGAAAGCAGGATGTTACACGTAGAAACTGTTCGCTTGACTAATCTTCCACTATTGGAACTGTTTCTGTATTCAATAAGGTCACATTAATTCACTTCATTAAATCAGAATATGGTCAAAATGAATGTAATTAGCCAACAGATGACACTGTCCTCCTGCATGCCTCCTTGCTGAAATGTTGCACCTCTAGTTAAACAGTTGTCATGTTTGAATAAACTGTATGTTGATATGGTCAGTTTGGTAGTTTTTCACTCTAATGTTTAAGGTTTCACAATGGCAAACTAAATTACATACAATACAATACAGTAGTACAATACGGTACAACTTCATAGTTCATATGCTACCTTAAACAACAGAAGCTTGTCTTCAGGACTGCTCTTATTACCAACCTGAAACAACACATAGAGCTGAGAAAAGGTTTTAGCTCTAGTTCAGCCATCCTGACAGGATAGTATTTTGCTTGTGCCTTGTTCAATGGCCCATGGTAGGAAGATATCTAGCTAAAATGGTTACTGGCTATTATTACTATATATTATTATAACAGTTAGCTGTGTGGCTGCCCTGGCATCCCAAAGAATCAACAACACGAAAAGATTTTAGCAACATCGCTAAATTATCATGACACTCAGTATGAGCAGAAATGGCTACAAGCTGATACAATAAGGATGAAAAGTATGAGTCACAATACATTTTGAGATGTTTTTTTTATGAGAAGATTTTATAAAATAAGTGTGCTTGAGCAATTGTCAACTAACTGTTAAGATGTTTAGCAAGCCACAAAAAGCGCTGCATAAATAAAAAATTATAATCCAGGGGCTGTGACATGCAGATACTACAGAAGGACGGCACTCTTAGATGAGGCACATGTGTTAACTGTCAGACCAGTGCTCAATATTAAATTTCTTGAAATTGTTCCCTGGGTGAACAAGCTTACCTGTGCATCTCTGTATAAAATAACACTGTAATATTTTTAGCACTTAATTAATGCAGGTATTTTGTCTTTTTACTTTGAGTACCATGTACAATGTGAATGGAATTCAATCCAAACAGTACTTTATAAAACCTGACATTAAAAAAAAGTTTGTCACTTGTAAAAACCAAATTGTATTTTGTTTTGTTTCCTTTTTGCATTTTTTACCTTCTCTCACTGGACCTCAATATAGGAAGAAAAAATTTAGTTTTGAGCCTGCGTCCTCATATTTGCAAACACTAGCTGATTTCCCCAGGTTGCTGTGAGGTTAAGAAGAAGTGGCTGGTAACAAGTCTATT
The DNA here is from genome assembly GCA_016801125.1 of Novumbra hubbsi. Classification (NCBI taxonomy): domain Eukaryota; kingdom Metazoa; phylum Chordata; class Actinopteri; order Esociformes; family Umbridae; genus Novumbra; species Novumbra hubbsi. Next base: position 104,340 of record JACXGK010000368.1, read on the forward strand.
ATGTGACGTGCAGCACGTCCTTTATTGGCGAGCAAAGACCCCTGTGTGTCAATGCGGAGGTGGCATCCCGTCCCAAGGGAGACCCCCAGCACAGCAGGTTAACCCATCCTTGCTTTTTCAGAACTGATTGCCAGCCCCCCCGTTGCTCGAGGTAAACTGACAATTTTCCATCAGCAGGGAACGTGGCTTTATTAGCGTGGTGGGGAGGTGTGGGGGTTAAGAGACGTAGGCGGAGACAGAGGGGCAACGAGGGAGAGAGAGAGAGTTAGAGCGAGAAAGGGAGAGGAGATAATTCAAGTTCAAACAGTGACGATGGGGTTGTTGTTTTAAATCATGGCAAATTAATGCATGCAGAACTGGAAGGTCCGATCAATTATAGCAATGGATGTAGTGACTCGAATATATGATGTTGTATGATGAACAGAGAACCACAAACAAGGTGGTCTTAAGTGGCAGAAAATCTTCCTGCTAATATATGTATGTAAATGAGAGCATTTTGTATGTTGTAAACACATACAGTGCCGTCACCTGGGTCAGATATATACGCCAAATTAAGCAATGACAGTAACCAGGCGTTCCTGAAGTTATTTGGCAAAAATATTTCCCAATCTGTCATGTAGTGCTTCTTTGAGTAAAATGCATAGTCAGCTTGTTCCAGGTTCTGCAACAACATCTTAATGGGGTTTAAGTCTGGACTTTGCAAAACAAAATACATACATTGTGATGTAGACTTGCCTGTGTGTTTTCGATCATTGTCCTGCTGATTAACAGAGCTATGGTAATAGTTGCTTTAGCTAAGGGATAAATGCCCTGACATTCACAGAAAAGAAGCAGAAATGTGTTCATTTCCTAAAGCAGTTCAGCATCCTCACACCATGACACTGCCGCCTCCAAATTGTCATTCGTATTGGGATTCTTAGTTTAGAATGTAGTTTATGGTCTTTGCCAGGCATAAAGTCCTGTCCATTTTATGCAAAATAATATTAACATTTGACTCACCTGTCCATTCACCTGAAAATTGGTCCATAACTCTTGAGGATCATCCAGGATCATCCAGTTGCATTCAAGTTGTTCTTAGTGAGCAGTGGCCTCCTCCTTGTTACTCTGTCATTTTACTCAGTGTCTTACTGATGGTGTCATGAACACTGATATTGGTTGACGTGAGAACCTCGATGATGTTATCCATTTCTCTTAAAGGGCAATTCCTGGGAAGAAAACTGTCCAAAACGTTCACATTTTAACAATATGGCTGTAACTGTGATCATGCCTGATCATGTACATGTTTGATTACCTAACACACCAAACAAATGAAAAAGGAAACTTTGCTAGATAGGATTTAACCAAACTCTGCAACAGGAAATCAGGTGGCATGTAGTTTATCACACCACAATGTACACCAAACGTCAGGAAGCTACATAAAGCTACATTTGAAACCAAAGTAAAATGTGAATGTGAAGTATCTCTTTCACAGACATTCTGACGGGGATACATCACCTGTGTAGAAAACTGAAACCTTCTTATCAAAGCAACAACAGACTTTCCACACAGGAAATCAATATTATCCCCTGGATACATACAAGTCTGATAGCTAGCGCAAGCTCATCACTCACAACACACACCAACTCTCACTCTTAAAAACACAGAAACCCTCTCTCTCACACACCAAAATGTTATCCCACAAAACAACCACTTTTTCTCTCAAAAACTGCCTTGCACACATACCCACACAAACCAGAGCTTACCCTTACAATGAAAAAAGGACAACATTGTTATTCATTATTAGGATCTCATCTTAGAGGGCAAACATACCTATCCTTATGGTTTCCAAGGTCTCAATTTGTTTATTATGTTGCCAGGTGGGATAAATCAGGAGAAAAGAGACAAGGTATGCTGAGCTGTTCGGAGTTCAAAGATCACTGATACATTGCAAATGGCACCCTGTTCCCTATAGCACACTATTGAACAACATGTGTGCACATTGTAGGGAATAGGGTGCCATTTGGGAGGTGTATCGAAGCTTGGATAATGGCACAAATATAGACCCCATACTGGGGCTTGACATGGCTACTGGCTTACACTGCATTTTTCTCGGCTACTGCCGGATCACCTTAGGTCGGAAAAGCATGCAACGTCCCTTCACACGTGTTGACAGACAAGACTGCAGCTCCATGTCGACAACAAATTCCTTCTACAAAGGTTATCGTTCATCACCATGCCATACTGATAACAAAGTCACCATCGGTCAGGGAAGATTTGTTCGCACAATCTCCGGGGTCCTCACAGGAAGTGTACTGTCATCATGCTGGTGGAAAGGTTCACGTCCATGCTGCACCATAATACAACTGCTGGACGTATTTTGCACATCTCACCCTAAATTTGGAAATGTCTCGAGTTGGTTAGATGATCTGACCCCTTATCTGCAAGGTGTTTTGAAAACAATGGTAAGATTTGGAAGGTGTTTGGAGTTTATATAGGTAATCTAAGAAACGCTCTGAAAGTTTATAGGTATAATTCTTTAGCTTTTGTTAGAAGCAAGTCTTGCATGAAGCTTTTATAATGTCACACAAATCCCTGAGATTCCTTTTGTGCTTTACAAACTGGTCAACTAAATTATAAAAGTTGCATTCTGTGTTTGTTTGTCACAGAGTTTGGTATTATAAAATGTTCTGTCAGTCAGCATTTAATATTAGAATAACCCAGTTTATATGAAATAACTTTTCTCAGCATCAAATATTCAACTGACTCATTAAATACAAACAACCGACACATGCAAATACAAAAACAAACAGATGTCAGATTGTAAAGCTGTGCTGGGAGCTACAAAACAGAATAACCAACACTATGCCTTTTTTTAATACACTTAGACCTATTAAACCAAGACAATCTCATATTATCTCCTATCTTCACTAAATTATTCACAACCTATATATACATAAGTCAGTCCTCTCACTGTTCCCTTAATGAGGTCTGGTCTCAGGGCCCGGTTGCTAGTTATCGACCAGCATGGGTTCCGTCTTATCCAGGCTCCTGATTAACTCATCGTCTGTCCGTCCACTCAACCCTTAGACATGTGCTAACATGTCATAATCGTCATCATTTTCCACATTGGGCCCTGGGGCCTCCGGGGCCACAGGGCTTGGCTGCTTCCCCTTCACCACAGCACAGTGATTAGGAGCCAGTTCCCCGGAGGGGGGTGATAGTGTTGGTTAATGCTAGATCATTCTTCACCTTCTTAGTTTTGCTCCATTGTACCAATGGTCCTTTGGATGAATTTATTAAATATGGATTATCAAAAAGAGTGTGTGGGCTGGGTGGAATGTGTGTATGGACTCATTGTTTGTGTGGGGGGGGGTTCACAAATGCAGGTGCGTGTGAATGGAAGTAGTAATGGGAGTGGTTTTGTGTGAGTGAGGGGGTTGTGTTAAGGCTTTGTTGGTTTTACCAGGACGAAAGTCCACATGAAATTCACTTTGCTCTCAGTTCCGGTCAACCCCTCATGGATCACGTAAATCCACTTCCAGCTACAGACCAAGCAGAAGAGCTTAGCAAATATAATGTGGCAATATCTCTAATGGAACACGCATTTCCTCCTCAAATGTTTACTTGGCCTTAAAAATACATTTGTTTGTATTTTTCAACCAGCCGTGAACATGTCTGTCATGAATACTACTGCTTTCATGCTATTCCCAATCCTCCTGCTGAATGTAAGCGACTGTCAACAGTGTTACCGAATTACTTGTCAAACGTTTGGAGTGTGGGTTTTGAACGGCACTGGTTCCCCAGGAACGGGAAGGGTTCCAAGGGGGACTATAATATCTCAGCTCCCCAGGCTCTGGGGACTCAAGGTGGGAAATAAACGTACCCTGCTTTCTTAAAACAGACTGACACCCACACACACACCATCAACACTGCCTTTTCAGGTATGCAGGGTTTGTGTGTCTGTGGGTGTTTGGGTGTTTGGGAGATCCTTTTTCAGTCATTGTTAATAGTAACGTGCGACCTTGCATCGCAAACATGAATCCACAGAATTATTCATAAACTTGAGATGAAATTCTCCGGACAAATGTAAGGAACCTATTGTATGATAAAAATGCAGGACCACACACAAACCACAGGTTAAATGTAGACTAAATGTAAAATGTTGTTGGTCTTTCAGCATGTAGTTATTAACATTGATTGAAATAAATCTACAGTCAAAATGCTTCCCCAAAATGTTTTTTCAAAACTTCACACACAAATTGACCTACAATACAGTAATGTGAAAACATTGGGCCACCCTATGACATATTTAATACTCTTTTAAGAAATATGGACAATATTTCATCATATTACAAATAATATCTATAGATAAAGGGGGAGAGTTCTGGAATGTCAAAGCTCAGATCTTTATCTTATTGAGATGATGTGCGGTGATTTGAAAGGGGCTGTGCATGCAAGAAACCCCTCAAACATCACACAGCTGAATAAAATCACCATGGGGCAGTAGGAAAAACTTTCTCCCAGTCAAATGCAGAGACTGGTAGACAGTTTTAGGAAAACATCTTATTGAGGTTTATTCAGTCAAAGGGGGCCATGCCTGCTATTAGGACACAGGGTGTAAGAAATTGCATTTTTGTAAATATTTTGTTAAATAACAATTCAATTACATCACCTTCACCAATAGATATTGTTTGAAAGAAGATCAAATGTCAATATTTCTTTAAAAAAAACAAAATACTTCATGGGGTGTCCTAATTCGTTCACATGACTGTATGTGATGTGGTAATCAAGACCGACAAATAAAAATGGAACAACATGGAATATTACAACAAACAGAAGCTGCATTTAGCAGTTATGCTGCATACAACTGAACAAAAAACTACCAGAAGATCTTAGACGTGCCACAAATTTCCATTTAAAAATCTTGTTTCACGTGCCTATATCTGAATTAAAAAGCCTTTAAAGCATCGTTTTTCTTTTGAAAATAAAAAAGCTTTGCTCTCAGCAGTTACTCCCTAACAGTGCAGGTCTATGACCAACAATAAAGTAAGTTTTTGTTTCCCATACTGCACTAGTACTTTAAAACCCAGTAAAGTTTTTCTCCTTTGGAAATGTTTCGTCCCTTGACAAGTAATAATAAGTAACTTTGATGTTCAGAGACAAGAGAGACCATGGCCTCTTGGTCTAACTGCATCTCCAAATCCTCTTCATCCAACATTCAACAGTAATGTTAATGACACTTAATCTAAATAATGCACAAGGCTGTGCTGCAACAGGTCTATAATATTGATACAACAGTTCTATGATATTAGCAGTGAAATGACAAATAAAATTGATCAGAAATACAGTGTATTGTTTATGTTGTGAATAATTATTGTAGCTGGAAAAAGCTGATTTTCAATGGAATATCAACAAAGGCAAACAGAGGCCCATTATCAGCAACCATCACTCCTGTGTTCCAATGGCACGTTGTTTTTGCTAATTAAAGAATATAATTTAAAAAAGCTAATTGATCATAATAAAACCTGTTTGCGATTATGTTAGCACAACTGAAAACTGTTGGGAGGATTAAAGACGCAATAATCACAACAGTTGGCCTTCTTTAGACTAGTTCAGCATATTCAGCATCTGCGTTTGTGGGTTCGATTACAGGCTCAAAATGGCGAGAAACAAAATGTTCTCCTGAAAGTCATCAGTATATTTTTATTCTGAGAAATGAGAAACGGCCAAGAAACTAATGATCTTGTATAACATTATGTACTACTTCGTTTACTGAACAATGCAAACTGATTTTAACTAGAATAGAAAGAGATGTGGGAGGCCCCAATGCACAACTGAGCAAGAGGACAAATATTAGAGTGTCTAGTTTGAAGAACAGATATGTGTCTTTCTCTATGCAACTCTGCATATATTCCATAAGAAAATCTGCCAGCTACAATAGTCATTTAAAACATTCACAATGTCTACACTGTATTTCTGTATTTTCAGAATTTCATGTATTTTTAATGAACATATCTATGTGGCCCCAAACCTTTGAATGGTAGTATATATTACAAATTGTATTTGAGTATTTTTTTGTTATAACACACTGTTTAAAAAAGAATAGAGAGAATTCTACATATCCATCTTTCCTTTTTCCATGAAAGATATATTTCTCTATTACTCCATTTGCTCTCTTTCTCACTTACATTTTTATTTAACACTAATGAACACCCTATGTCATTTATACCCATATCATCCACTCAGACAACACTAAGTATAGGATTTAGCTAGACAACTTATCATCACCTGTAGCTAAAAACATCCGTAAGGTTTTGTTGCTGTACTTTGTCAGTCATTATTATTGTCCACTCTAATAGGTGTATAAATCATCCGTCATACAGACAGACACATTACAACACACAAACAACTTTCTTAGGTCATCATCTGCTAAGAGAGGGTTCAGGAATGAAGCGCTTCACACAATGACAACAGTATTCCCTAGCAATAATGAATACACCCTCAATTAGCGTCCAAACAGCTGGAGTGCTTGCATGGCAGTGCATTCAGGTGTCATCCATTGAAAACAAACATAATACACATATCCAGAAAACACAGCTTTTCTTCCAATGTCACCAGAAATGGACTGGCCATAGTTAGGTTTGGGCAAATGACAAGCAGGCTACTGGTCTCAGTCCAATCCTTTATTAGAAGCAGTTGAGACAAATGCCGAAAAGCAAATTCCACCCAAAACTAAAATATATGTTGAATAAGTCTAAAAGCACTTATCTAATCACTCAGACCTATGCATTCAAATGAAATATAGTAAGGATGTTGAAGATTGATACTCACTCAATGTTCTTTGCAATAAGCTATTTGACTTAAAGTTTGTAGCAATCAATCCCAATTCTTTTCACATTGGCACAGTTCATAAACATTTACACAGAGTGTTATTTGTTGAAATGATGCTGGCAGTGAGGGACAACATACACAAAACTATGCAAAATGTACATATAAGGCACATTGCAAAAGTATTCACCTCATTGGCATTTTTCTTTTTTGCCTGGGAATTTTTTTTTATTTATGGGGGGTTTGTATCATTTGATTTACACATGACTTACATGTGCCAAGCTTGCAATTGCTGCAAAATATGGCTCCACAAAGCACAGATTTTGGGTGGTGAACAGTTATGCACGCTCAAACATGCCTTCCACTTTAAATATGCTAAATCGTTTTTTTTGTAAAACAAACAAGAATAGCAAAAAAAGTCATGCTAGAGCATGCATGACTGTTCACCACCCAAAATCAGTACTTTGTAGAGCCATATTTTGCAGCAATTCCAGGTTTGGCACATCTAGCCACTGGGATTCTGGCCAAACTGGCAAAACTGCTCCAACTCCTTCAAGTTGGATGGGTTCTACTAGTGTACAGCAATCTTTAAGACATACCGTACATTCTTAAAGTGAATGAGGTCTGGGCTTTGAATAGGCCATTCCAAGACATGTAACTGTTTCTCCTTAAACCACTCGTGTTGCTTTAGCTGTGTGTTTAGAATCCTGATCCTGCTGAAAGGTGAACCTTCCTCCCAGTCTCAAATCTCTGGAGGACAGAATAATATTACCCTCAAGAATTTCCTTGTGTTTAATACCATCCACCATTCTATTAATTCTGACCAGTTTTCCAGTCTCTGCCGATGAAAAACATGCCGACAGCATGATGCTTCCACCACCATGTGGGGATGGTGTTCTCGCGGTGGTGAAACGTGTTGGGTTTTACATACATAGCGTTTTTGTTGAAAGCCATGAAGCAACATTTTAGGCTCATATCACCAAAGTACCTTCTTCCATATGCTTTGGGAGGCTCCCACATGCCTTTTCATGAACACCACTTATTTTTTGTTAAAGCAAATGGCTTTTGTGGAGAATACCGCTTAATGTGATCGTATGGACAGATACTTCAATCTCTGCTGTGAAGCTTTGAAGCACCATTAGGGTTATCTTTGGTCTCTTTATTGTCTTAATTAATCCCCTCGTTGCTTGGCTGGTGAGTTTTGGTGGGCGGCCCTCTCTTGGCAGGTTTGTTGCGGTACCACATTATTTCCATTAATTAATATTGGATATAATGGTGCACAGTAGGATGTTCAAAGTTTTCGATATTTTACAACCCATCCCTGATATATATTACTCTACACCTTTGGCCCTGACCTGTTTGATGAGATCTTTGGTCTGCATGACGCCACTTGTTTGGTGTTGCAGATGTGGGGCATTTCAGAACAGGTGTATGTACACTGAGATCATGTGACAGATCATGTGAGTCTTTGAAGGCGGGATTTAATTTAACTAATTATGTGTCTTCTGAAGGTAATTGGTTGCACCAGATTTTGTAAGGGACTTCATGGCCAAGGGGGTGAATACATATGCATGCACCATTTCTTTTTTTTAACACAGTTATTTTTAATGCCCATTGCATGAAACCGAAGTAAAAAACATTTAAATTACAGGTTGTAATGTAGTAAAATAAGGCAAACTCAAGGGGAATGAATACTTTTTCAAAACACTGTATACAATTTGTTGTAGGCATATAAGACAATAGGCTATGAGCAATTATAACTTATACCTTAACTTACGGTTAATGTACACACATACAGTTTTACAGTTCCACTATACGCATCAATCTAAATGCGCTGAGCATTGTTTTAACAGGTAACAGTTTTGATGAGGCTTCTCTAAAAGCTTCCTTTCTTTTCACTTCATGCAAGAACTAAAAAATTGGCAGGTGGTAACCATTTATCTTTCCTGTGGACCATACCATGTGTTGCAGTTAACTTCTTGGATTTTGCTAATTCCAGGTCACAAGCAGGTCAAGTCCATGGTACATGTCTAATTGCACTCAGTCATGAAACTTGATTAGCTAGCAGTAGACTGGAATTCTATTACCATGGAAATTCAAAGCTGTGTTCAGGTTATATTTTATGGTATGGTATGGGGAACTTTGTTCCAATTCACAGGAGAATTCAAACTTCTACATGGAAATTAAACATCCATCTGTGATTAAGTTTAGTCACATCCACTCTGTGTAACCACCACTGAACCATAAACCTAACTGATAAACCAAAATGTTACTAGAATTGTAACATGCCTAATTGTATTATTACTCGTTCCAATCGTTACAAGGTTTATATTTCAGTCAGGTTAAGATAGGTTTGGGCTATTGTTATTATTTTGTTCATTTTGGATCTCTATGACAATTTATCAAATTCACCCACATTTTTTTAAGATTTGCCAGTGGTGTCTGAGAAGATGCATGGGTTAGCAAAACTCATATCCCTAAGTATGTGTGCCAAATGCCATTACCTCGAGGCAAATGATAAAGACCACCACGTATGAATCCCATTCCTTGGGATATCAGTATTTTATGTACCAAATTATTTGTACCAAATTATGGAACAATAAGAATGCCCTTAAATTATTTATACACTTTTATACCACCTGTTTAGAAAGCACCTTGTTTAAAAGAAAAACATTTTGTTCAGTCCCAAGTGTTTTCCAGAGTAATATATCCTGAGCTCCTGAGTTTTGCACATTAGAAATGGTGTCAGTTATTCACGCTTTACCTAAACAGACAGACAGACACTTAGTTTCTGTAACGTGTGGCGATGAACTGAACGAAGGCGCAGGAGGTAAAACAGAAAGTCGAATTTATTTGGACTGTTGTGCAACAAAAAATGAAATATGCCTACACGGCTATGGAGCGCCACTGCTCCTAACAACACATAACATGTAACACGGACCCAGAGACTAGACACACAAGGGCTTATATACTGTGTTAACAGGAGGCACCTGTTAGGAATCAGGGAGGGATGCGTTCACAGGACATGGGGGAAACAGGACAAAACACACACAATGGCGACTAGGAGGCCGGCGACGTCGAACGCCAGATCGCCACGCGATCAGAGGAGGGCCCGTCCTGGGACGGCAACGTGACAGTTTCAGTTGAGCCAATTCCCCTGGGGGCCAGGATGAAAATGTACTATGAATCGGATCAAATATATGCTTAAGTGACATAAACAATAATATAAGTAACATTTACAATTTGTCATTTCAAACTCAAAACATCAAATCATTTATTAAGCGTTAAACTTGATTTGGGATAGCACAGAGCAATATCAACACGTTTGATATATGAACAATAAACTATTTTCTTTACCATAAAAACGTATTGTGAATCTTTTTGTGAAAAAAATACAGGAAATTAAGGATTGAAAGAATTTTCATGAAATAATTACAAGCCAAGTGCACTGGTATAGAAAAAAAATCTAACCGGGACAATATCCATTCCGTCTCATCAGCATCACTTTGGGCAGCTGCAGCCTAGCTCCATCAACCCCAGGGCCCAGAAAACTGGACATTGACGTGTCAGGTGCCAACTGACTGCCCGTCGATGCACTCACTGACCAGAAAGGCCTTACACTGTCAGGGGACCCCCACAGAAAACGTAGTGCTCAAAGTCAATCAAATTAGCTGCTTCCAGTCCACTAACTCATGAACCGAGAGCTTGCAGCCAGGGAGCTGGTTATAGCTGCAGGGGGTGATCTAGGAGGGCACCCTATGGCGAAGGAGGATGCTAACAGAGCCTTTAGCATCGATGAACTCAGAGGAAATTAGCAGCCCTGTTGAATTGTCTCTGAATCAAGGAAAGCATCACTCAGGGCTTTAACATTTTGAGCTACAATGAGTCAATGCTTTTAGTAAAACAACTAATGTTTTTTATGGTTATAATCCTACTAAGGGCTTCTGCTGTTTTGCATGTGAAACAAGCACTAGCAGATGTTCGTTAGTCCTCCTTTGTGGAACTCTAGTCTCAGAAGATAAGTGATCTCCTCTTGGGAGGACCAGACAATGGAAATCATCTTAAGATCAGAGTTTTGACTTACTGCAAACGTTTCTGCATTACACAGAATGTTGCAGAGGTGAATCCTTGTCCCACTACATCTGTGTCACATTGTAAATATCTGTGGAGGACAGACGTCTTATTATTGTTTTGATGTGTCTTTTAAGATATCAGATAGGCGACAAGCATTGCTGTCAAGTCACATCTCAAACAGGATCTTCAAAGCAAAAGGGACGATTACTCCGCAAAGTTTTCTCTCCCGTCTTCCATTCGAGAAGAGGTTGGGTGCCAGGGGTTGTCTGTAATAGATATCATCAAATCAATAAACAGATTTTTTTTCTATCTTGAAGAAATAAACAGGCGACAGATGGTAGAAGGGTTTCTGAGGGGGCAGGAGGGGTAGATGGTAGGGGGGCCCAGCTCCAGTAAGTCTTGTGTCATGTTGTATAAATCTTTTAGAATTTCAGCTGTAAGTTTGGTTTTCCCTATCCTTGTTGAACTGAACGTGGCTGACAGCAGGGGAGGAGGGAGTAAACAATGCACATGCAAAGTCCAAACAGGCCAGTATTGTTTTCTAAAGTTCCCTAATATTTTCAAGGGAGGGGGGGTCAACAAAGCATTGCACTGAAAGCTTTAATGCCAGAAAGCAGATGCAGAATGTGTTTCAACAAAATTGTTTATGACACTGTCATTAGGTCTACGTCTAACAGGTTGCCATTGACAAGTACTACATATCTGTTTAAGTAAAAACAATTAATGCCTGACAAGTCCTGTTTGATTCCTTGTTCAAACCTCATTTGTGAATATGCCAACTATTTTTAATCAGTTCATCCCTTATAAGAAAAAAATTATATTTAAGGAAATGCTTAGTGACATTTGTGTTTGTAAAATCAGATACCTACCCAGAAAGAATTCCTAATAATACAAATTAAGCAAGAACACTGGGATCTTATATTTTAACAATTACAAAGTGGTCATTACTTCTGTGTTTTGGTAAAATACAGATGGGTATGGGTCTGGACAACATGACCACAATTAAATACATTGGGGAGAACAAGTATTTGATACACTGCCGATTTTGCAGGTTTTCCTACTTACAAAGTATGTAGGTCTGTCATTTTTATCATAGGTACACTTCAACTGTGAGAAACGGAATCTAAAATAAAAATCCCCCGAAAATCACATTGTATGATTTTTAAGTAATTAATTTGCATTTTATTGCATGACATGACAAGTATTATATACTTCAGAAAAGCAGAACTTAATATTTGGTACCGAAACCTTTGTTTGCAATTACAGAGATCATACATTTCCTGTAGTTCTTGACTAGGTTTGCACACACTGCAGCAGGGATTTTGACCCACTCCTCCATACTGACCTTCTCCAGATCCTTCAGGTTTCAGGGCTGTTGCTGGGCAATACAGACTTTCAGCTCCCTCTAAAGATTTTCTATTGGGTTCAGGTCTGGAGATTGGCTAGGCAACTCCAGGACCTTGAGATGCTTCTTACGGAGCCACTCCTTAGTTGCCCTGGCTGTGTGTTTCGGGTCGTTGTCATGCTGGAAGACCCAGCCACGACCCATCTTCAATGCTCTTACTGAGGGAAGGAGGTTGTTGGCCAAGATCTCGCGATACATGGGCCCATCCATCCTCCCCTCAATGCGGTGCAGTCAGCCTGTCCCCTTTGCAGAAAAGCATCTCCAAAGAATGTTGTTTCCACCTCCATGCTTCACGGTTGGGATGGTGTTCTTAGGGTTGTACTCATCCTTCTCCTTCCTCCAAACACGGCGAGTGGAGTTTAGACCAAAAAGCTCTATTTTTGTCTCATCAGACCACATGACCTTCTCCCATTCCTCCTCTGGATCATCCAGAGGGTCATTGGCAAACTTCAGACGGGCCTGGACATGCGCTGGCTTGAGCAGGGGAACCTTGTGTGCGCTGCAGGATTTTAATCCATGACGGCGTAGTGTGTTACTAATGGTGTTCTTTGAGACTGTGGTCCCAGCTCTCTTCAGGTCATTGACCTGGTCCTGCCGTGTAGTTGTGGGCTGATCCCTCACCTACCTCATGATCATTGATGCCCCACGAGGTGAGATCTTGCATGGAGCCCCAGACCGAGGGTGATTGACCCAGCCTTCTAACCAAGCTGCTTGCCTATTGTCCCGTAGCCCATCCCAGCCTTGTGCAGGTCTACAATTTCATCCCTGATGTCCTTACACAGCTCTCTGGTCTTGGCCATTGAGGAGAGGTTGGAGTCTGTTTGATTGAGTGTGTGGACAGGTGTCTTTTATACAGGTAATAGGTTCAAACAGGTGCAGTTAATACAGGTAATGAGTGGAGAACAGGAGGGCTTCTTAAAGAAAAACTAACAGGTCTGTGAGAGCCGGAATTCTTACTGGTTGGTTGGTGATCAAATACTAATGTCATGCAATAAAATGCAAATTATTTACTTAAAAGTCATACAATGTGATTTTCTGGATTTTTGTTTTAGATCCCGTATCCCACAGTTGAAAGTGTACCTATGATAAAAATTATAGACCTCTACATGCTTTGTAAGTAGGAGAACCTGCAACATCGTATCGTATCAAATACTTGTTCTCCCCACTGTACATAGAGCTAAGAATGTGATGCTTTCACAACCTCATCATCATAGTATTAACTATGATTTGAAGCCAAACAAGTTTGTTTACATTTAAATAATGAAGTAAATCGGGAATATGTTTTGGATTGTTGTAAGGTTTGATACATGTATGAAAGCTATATTCCTCAATAAGTTTAAATAACTTATTTAGTCCAAAAATGTATTTAGAAAGTCAGGATTCCAAACTAATAGCATTATTTTATAGAGAAAAATAATACACTAAATTAAAATGTGCACCACCAGTAGTGTGTGTGTAAGGGTTCCGATGGAACAGAGTGATGATAGGGACCCAATCGCACGACTAGAGGAATCCTTGGTGGATGAGGATTGTACAGGAGAGTTTGTGGTAGTGATCGGTATATATATGTAAATATAAGAAGGGCTGGAAAGCCATGTACTGCAGTGTAATGCAGCAGTCAAATAACTAAAGTCCTAGTCTTGGTGAAACAAGTGTAGCACTTAGTTTGAATCGACAAGGTGGTGTCGAAAACCAGGAAGC
>JACXGK010000369.1:0-21075 GCA_016801125.1 Novumbra hubbsi
AGAGGTGAACTTAGAGCTCACAGTTAATCAAATATGTAGACAGAAAGTTATGACACTGATATTTGTATGTCCCAGACTCACTGTAATTGGTTACACTTGTTTTGGGGGATTGTTAAATTGATGAGAAGTATAACATGCAGAGTAAAAGGTATCTTACAATTTTGTTTTGGTTTTAACATTGTGTTGTGCGAGTTTCCATTCTAATCTCTCATAAAGGAGTCCTGAATCCTGCCACCCTGATAGACTGAACAAGGAGGGGCTACCGCAAAGATCAGATCATTCCAGGTCCAAACCACGTCCGGACCACTGAAAGACTGTTTTGGGGTCAGAATAGGACAATTGGACTCTGATCATTTCCAACACCACGATCAAGGAGAGATTAGAGGAATGGAGGAAGGCACACAGAAGAACTACAAGACTCCTGCATTGATGACTACAACAGCCAGGAGCCATTTGACTGGACAGGATGAAACCCGAGAGGAGAGGGGAGTTGTATTTTAACATTTACAACAGTTGGATATTTGATTTGGATTTTAGCAAGTCTCTGACAAAGGTTGATTACATGGGATGCTTCTTTATTTTTGTTGTACTTTTGCTAATTTGTGTTTTGTCCCATTTTGAGTATTTTGTTTTTATTTGCATTTTGGAAAATGATACCCCTACAGCGGAAAGACTAGCTTTCTTCTGATCTTGTGATTTGGAACCAACTGACAAATTAATATTTACAGGTATGGAAGTATACCTTTGACACAAGAAGGTTTTCAATTAGACTCCTATGGTTATTATTCCTTCATATGGTTATTATTAATCTGAATGGATAATTAGTTAAAACATTTTGTTAATAAGTAGTGATACTTTCATGCAACTGAAACAATTTATTTACTTCTCTGACATTTGAGGAGTGATCCCATCATCCGTAATGGTTTCATTTTACTTGTAGTGTGACTAAATATTAAGGCTAAGGTGAACATGTCAACTGAGGCAGTGTTTTTGTCTTCTCGTTTCTCCTATAAGGATGGTGTT
Source organism: Novumbra hubbsi (assembly GCA_016801125.1). NCBI lineage: Eukaryota > Metazoa > Chordata > Actinopteri > Esociformes > Umbridae > Novumbra > Novumbra hubbsi. Next base: position 1,024 of record JACXGK010000369.1, read on the forward strand.
GCAAACCTCTAACTCAGGGCATGAAGACGATTTGGACCAACATGATGAAGTGAAACCTCCAGAACCTTTCCCTTCGACACCTTCTGGGTCCCAGAACCCGATTCAAGGCACATGAACAATGTTTCAGGGAGAAGGCGGAAGGCCGGACCCTCACCATTACGGATGATGGGATCACTCCTCAAATGTCAGAGAAGTAAATAAACAGTTTCAGTTGTGTAAAATCCCTAATAAATCAAAACAAAATTGAAATAATTATCCATCCAAAACAAAATTGTAAGATTCCTTTTACTCTAAAATTAGTATGTTAGGCTTCTCATCAATTTAACAATCCCCAAAACCCATTTAAACCTAACACTGTGACTATTGAGCATAACGGATACCAAAATGATGTCATAGCTATCCAGTCAGCAAAAACACAATGTGTCATAACTCTATATGTACCCATTTTAATCGACTTTGAGCTCTGAGCTCACCTCTTATAATCCCCTGTGATTAAACATCTTGAACTACCACACCTCCCCCCATATTATCTCCACACTGTGCGCAACACATGGAGAGATAATACCAAAAAACAACACAGTAAGCAAGCCCAAATCGAACATCCGAATAACGCAGACTGGCCGCGTACCAAATTAAGGTCAAAACAAAAAACTGAACATCACAGGCTGATATCGTGACCGCCAGAAACACAAAAGCAAAATAAAAATCAACGTTTTAGCCAACAAATAGTAAACCAAAAGTGAAGCAGGCCACGTATCTATGGAGAAACGTGAATTGACAGAATATTTCAAAGTCAGTCCCCCCAGGACACAGAGTTATCATGAACGCTAAACCCTATGGGCAAGCGGAAAAAGTAAACCCAATATCTCAACCAATTATCCATTTCATTTATTCTCATCAGAAAACCCCAAAAGCACATACAACCAGAAACGAAAATTCGCATTGTCCAACCGTTAAATGTTGAGCTACACGGAGTAGCAAATTCTAACTGAGGCCTCCATATGCCCGGACTGAATCAGAGCCAAAGGCCAACCGCTCCATACATAGTGTGTGATGCACAACGCCAAAAACTAAGCACCCACTGGAACCAGGATTCCACTACTGGTCCTCTCCAGAGAAGGAGAGAGAAAACATGACCGCCGAAACGGCGTGTGTTTGATAAGAGGACCCCAAGAGAAAATCACCAATGCAAAAGCACCCTAGCTCACTCCCGGGCAGCCGTACGCATGTCAGCAAACAGAACCACTAAAAACAGGCAGCCGAACCGCCACCACGGTAAACGTGATAAAAAAAAACCATTGGATCCCTCGCGCACAGGGAAACCAAAACCACTTACTGACAAACACAACATCTAACAACAATCGGTGCATGCATATCTCCATTAACCTATTTTATCACTTGCCAGAAACAATTGAACTTTCATTCTAACCACAGTGTCAACAACTCACCTCACCCAGACAACATCATGCATGGCCGCCGACCAGACAATCCATCTCACTACACAATCCAACAACATCCTGAAACCTTTCAAAGCACTCCCAGGAACACGCTTACGCCACATTCCAAATAATCGAACGATATGATATACCATAAACCATCACCTAGCCATTAATTTCTCAGCCATTATTAATCACATACAGGAAACCTTCCAATCTACTTGCCATAATACCTTCATCAAACTCCCGCTGTTTCGTTTGTTCACCATCAGCCCGTCAGCTTGGCCGGGCATCTGTTATCCAAACACAACAAAACTCACCAGGCCACAAGCATTCCCATTTCCACACACACACTCGGACTGACCGACACAAAACATTACAGAGACCAAACAAAAAGAGACGTCACCCCAAACAAACCTGTATATTTTTTGTTTACCCCTGCGTGTCGTCACATGTCAAAAAAAATAAAATGTGCACAAGAAATTATATTAATCCTAGTCAATAGGGTAACCCTAACACACTGAACATTTTTATACATGCACGTCCCTAAAGACGTATCGCGTTCTCACCCTTAAATCAAAATGTAGTTCCGGGAGCCTGTACCTAATCATGCTCTAGCCTCACTCCAGCCTGGCGCCTCCATCTCAACCCCATGAGCCTAGCTCACGAGGGAGAAATGGAGATCCAGTGTAGTAACCCCTGGATCGCGCGCTCAACCCGACTGGAAAAAGGACCCAAGCAGACAGGATCAGGAAAACCGGACAAACCCCCCAATTATCATGGCAATTTTAATAGGTCCATACCTAACAAGACAAACACCAACAATACATTTAACATTGACTCATTGATTCTAACTCAACATGTTTTTGTCGTGTTTCATATTTTTTGATCTGCTGAATTGTCCTAAAACTTTGTATACAACGAGTACTCTAATTGGAATTCCATTTCAATAGTGCAATATAGAATCAGATTTTACCTCTATATTGACTTTTCAACAACTGGAATCATGTTACAAACCCTCGAATTTCTATGCAACATTTCTCTTACTTTCAGAGAATGTCCACACGGTCAAATGTTTCCAAAGTAAACGCCTTTATTACAGATATATCTGGAAATCTTCTCCACTATACAGCCAAGAAGATCTAACGTCCGTTCAAATTGGACACAGTTTTAAGCAGTCCCCTCCCCACCCAATCATTGCATAGAAATTGCTGAGTGCGCTTCCTGGGTGGGCATGTCCCATCTTGCAGACCCTATCTCTGACTGTGGGGCCATCTGATGACCTCGGAGGCAGACGAGGAGGACAGTTGAGGGGGGGGGGGCTGGCGCCAGGAGATCTGCCAGGACACCTCTGATATCTTGTGTTTACTTTTCCTCTTCTTCTTCTTTGTCCGTATCAGTGGGTGTTATGCTAGAAGGCAATAAACATGTCTTCCTATCCACATTCTCCTTGCCTTAACCTCTTGACTTATGGTCCTACTCCTGGAATGTACTAATTAACATTTTATCACCCCAGCCTTGCTATCTCTAAGTTTACCCCCACAGGCACGGTCTGTTTATAATAGCCCACCACACATCTAATCTTTAATAAAATATTCCACACTAACCCAGACGTCTGCTGTCCGAGGAGAGGGAGAAGGATCAGATCCAGAAGGACATCTTCCTGGAAGACACAGTCAGCGCAATCTGGGTAATCCAGGACACTGTCCCTCACGTGTTTAGGTCCGAGACACCACACACAAGAAGTTTTCATCCTCATCAGCCAGGGCAGGGCAGTGGCAAGCCAAGGTGAAAAAAATCTTGTTTATGATGCCAGCGTAATTATCATATGCAAAATAAATCCTTGTAGTGTGTTCAGTTCATGGTGAAGAGAAAGGGAGGCTGAGCTATGGGCATGCTCAGTTATTTAGAAACAGGTGTGCCCCGATTGGCTGGGCCAAAGGGCACTCTAACCTGATTGGTGGAGTGCTACAGAGATTTTTTTTTCTTCGAAAGAGTCTCCTCTCTTCACAGAGCAACGCTTGAGCTCTGTCAGAGTGACCATTGGGTTCTTGGTCACCTCCCTTCTCCCCCAATTGCTCAATTTGGCATTTTTCTTCATATCTTTGCCTCGATACAATCCTGTTTTGGAAGTCGACAGACAATTCCTTGGACTTCATGGCTTGGTTAGCGCTCTGACATTAACTGTCAACTGTGGGACCATATATAGACAGGTGTGTCTTTCCAAATCATGTCCAATCAACTGAATTTACCACAGGTGTACTCCAATCAAGTTTTAGAAACATCTCAAGGATGATCAGTGGCAACAGGATGCACAGGAGCAATTTTTTTAATTTAAGACGTATGTAAATGTGATGTTGTTTTTTCATTTTAATAGATTTGCTAAATATAAAACAATTGGCTTTGTCATTATGGGGTATTGTGTGTAGTATTTAGATTTTTGAAAAAAAATTATTTAATCCATTTTGGAATATGGCTGTAACAAAAACAAAGTGATGTGCCGTGAATACATTCTGTTTAATAAAATAAATGTTATAGCATAGGACAGATTAAACAGACAGGACAGATTAAAGCTATAGCATGTTAACTTTAAGAGATTACCTTACTGAAAATGGTTTATCAAAATCATGACTACCTATATTAGTTTAAAAAAAGGCAATAAGCTATGCTAAGTCTTTTTGTGGACATTAATGTAGGTCAGATAATGTAGACAAAATTATGATTACGCTATATATTTTATACATACTCTTTCCAAAATAATTGATCACTTTAGTTTTTGTGAACAAGTGGGTGTTCCTACATAGTGAGCATACTCCATTAAGCTCAAAAAATGCAAAAGATATTGCCTATGAATTAAGTTTCTGCAACTAGTCAGCCTCAAGAACTTTTAGGCCTTTCTTGAAATGTAGCCTGGATCGGTTTAATTATTTGCTGTACCTTCAAAGTGATCAAACCTTGTACCCTTGGAAAAATGAAATAGTTCACCTACACAAAAAGATGATTTATACAAATAGATTTTAACATTTCAAGTATGTTTTATTAAGGAGCATAAAAATCAGGCAAGGAGGTTCATTAGGCGGGTTGTGAGATGATTTAGCAGTTTAAATGTCATTTGTTTAAAGAATTACCCCTATTAGGGTTTCCATTTTGCACTGGGTAATGTCCTTAAATCAATGTTCTGAAATCTTAGAAATGGCCCTGTTAAAGTCTTGGCAGGAATAATGTTTGTTTGGGAGTAGATAAGCAAGACAACAGGGATCCAGTCATGCTTAAAAGAGCTTAAGAGAGTAATCCTCTTTGCGAGGAAAAGAAGCAAAAATGAATAGAAGGTGAGCAAGTGCCTCCTAATAAGGGTGAGGATCTCACTTATTAGACACTTGACCCGTCAATCTACAAAAGACGCATGTCCTTCATACTAATAGAGTCTAGTCCAACAGAGAGATGTTAAGTAAATAAGTTAAATATAACAAAATATACAGACGACAGACATAAATGGAACCATATACAGTCACCTCGAATTTGATAGGCACCTATGATAAAGATAGATGATGAGCTTCATTGTAGTATTCTATGTGGAATATATACACTATATGGACAAAAGCATTGGGACAACTACACATTACAACTACAGGAGCTTGTATGACATCCCATTCTAAATCCATAGGCATTGATATTGAGTTGGTCCCCCCTTTGCAGCCATAACAGCTTCCACTCTTCTGGGAAGGCTTTCTACAAGATTTTGGAGTATGTGTCTATGTTGGAATTTTTGCCCATTCTTCCAGAAGAGCGTTGGTGAGGTCAGACCCTGATGCTGTACGAGAGGGTGTTCTATAGGATTGAGGTCAGGGCTCTGTGCGGGCCAATCAGGTTTTTTCACAACAAACTCATCCAACCATGCCTTTATGGACCTTGCTTTGTGCACCGGGTCTCAGTCATGCTGGAACCACATAATTTCTCTAAATGTCTTGGCAAGCTGATGCATTAACTTTTCTTTTCAGTTCCCTTAACCAACCCCAGAAAAACAACCCCATAGCATTATCCCTCCTAAAGTTGGCACAATGCAGTCGGGCAGGAAACGTTCTCCTGACATTCACCAAAACCAGACTCTTCCATTAGACTGCCAGATAGAGAAGCATGATTCGTCACTATACATAACATGTTTCCACTGCTCCAGAGTCCAGTGGCGTTGTGCTTTACACCACTCCAACGCTTGGCATTGTGCTTAGTGATGTAAGGCTTGCATACAGCTATTCGACCATTGAAACCCATGTCCTGAAGCTCCCAGCGCACAGTTTTAGTGCTGTTAATGCCAGAGGAGGTTCTGAACTCTGCAGTCAACAACCTTGCTCTGTAACTTTGTGGCTGAGTTGCTGTGTTTCCTAAACGATTCCACTGTCCAATAATACCACTTACCGTTTATAATGGAATATCTAGGAGGGAAGAAGTTTCACGAACTGACTAGTTGTAACGATTGCGTCCAATTACCGAACCATGCTTGAATTCAGTGAGCTCTTTAGAATGACCCATTCTTTCACAGATTTTTGGAAAGACGGACTGCATTGCTAGGTTTATACACCTGTGGCAATGGGACTGAATGAAACACCTGAATTGAATGATTAAGTTGTGGCCCAATACTTTTGTCCATGAGGTGTATATTACTTTGTTAATGATTTTGGGAAATGAACCAAAAGGACACATTTCAAACTATATGTGTACCTCCCAATTTTTTTTATAGACACCTTCATATTTTTTACGGGATTTTGTCAAAAGTTTGGGGAATTCCACAAGTATTGGTTTACACAAAGTTTGCAGCTGCAGTGTTTTTAGATTTTTTGTCAGATGTTACTATGATATACTGAAGTATAATTACAAGCATTTCATGTCTCAAAGTTTCAAAGGCTATTATTGACAATTACATTAAGTACATGCAAAGAGTCAATATTTGGAGTGTTGCCCCTTCTTCAAGACCTCTGCAATTCTAGCATGCTGTCAATTAAATTCTGGGCCACATCCTGACTGATGGCAGCCCGAATTCGTCAGAATTTGTGGGTTTTTGTTTGTCCACCCACCTGTTGAGGATTCACCACAAATTCTCAATGGGATTTGGTCTGGGGATGTTAACATAAAACATCCACCATAACATTTTAAATGATAAGTATGGAGTTTTCGTTCTTCTATTGCACTCTCATTTCGACCCTAAATGTGCCAAAGAGAGAAATGTAAACGTGTGGAGTTGGCACTTTGGTCAGATTACATAGAAAATATTCACATTCACACAAGTAGTAAGTTTGACATCCAAATTAAAATGTATGAGCAGATTGAAACACCATGCCTATTTTAAAATATGGCAATGGACCCTTTATGCCATGGGGCTATTTTGCAGTCACTGGTTATGTGGCCCCTGGTAAGGTCAGTGACATCATTAAAATTTTATCCCAAAACTTACTTGGCCGCAAGCGGATGTTAAGGCAAATCAATGATCCCAAGCAAAAATTAAAATCTGCAAACAAATTGTTACCACAAAATCTAAATTTAAACTAACCATATTTGCGTCCCGACCTGAATCTCACTGACAACATGCAGTTTAAATTAAAGGGAGCACCATAAGGGCAGAGCGAATTATCTAAATTATCTGGAAAGGGTTTTTATAAAGGAATGGCCTAAGATCTTTATTTTAAATACAGAAAAAGTGTAAATAAAATATTAAAATGTATTTTCGGGAAATACATTGATTATTTAAGACAGATGGCTTTTGGGTTGGTACCCTAAAATATTAAATAATGTACAATATGTGGAAAAATTATATAGCTCATAATATTTGCATATTTTATAAAGCATATTTACTCATCTTTATTAACAGAGCTAATCATTTTGGATGTGTGAAGCTAACGATTGTTTAAGGCCAGGTATCTAGGTTACATACTAACGTTGTTAAAGATTTGTGCTCATGCACATTTTTCCTTTTTCTACAAAGCAGACACCTGTACATTCTGGAAGAAAACAATCCATCTGCTATTAGCAGGTGTGGAACAGAAAAAATATGAATGAAATATCCATAACTACAAGGAATAAGCTATGAATGTCTAACACCAAAGCCTGTTAACACATATCTTCAGTTAAAATAAAACATTGTCTATTTGTGCCAAATCATAATTTCCAACCTCTGTACTAATCTCTTAGACAGATTTCTGCGCATAAACCATAACATCTTTGTGGACTGATTAGCTGTGGTATAACAAGTGACTGTTGTTCCAGTGTAAAGGATTTAGTCAGGGGTTATTTGGACATATCAGCATAGGGCCACGGTTGTACTTAAACTGTGTGTTATCTTTTGAAAGAGTGGAGACTTTGCAAACCAATACTATAGAGCCGTACTACGGCACATTTAATTGATTAAAAACGGTATTCAAACATTATTAGGAAGAAAAAGATCTTAAACATTAGATAATTCCATTTTAGTTCTCTCTCCCTGTCTTAGCTGCTACTCCCCAAAAATGTCAGCTTTTATAATGTATGATTTAAGACACAGGGACAAAAGCCCTGGATATTTCATAAACTTAAGTCGATCATGATATGCTCAAATATCTGTGTGCTGCCCTTAAAGCTGGAGGAAAATATAAAGTCCCGGCGGTCAGTGGACACTACAGTAAAGGAGCGTGGAGCCATAATGTACACCTCTTTGAAGCGCTCAAAGAGTTTCTTATTAGCATCCCACAAGTAGATATGTGAGAACGTATAGTCGCTGCCCAGGGCCAAATAGTGCCTCTCTTTGAAGGAGAATGGCTGGAGAATCATGGAGCCTCGTGAAGGCAGAGCTTGAATCTCTATAAACTGTTTGGTGCTCCAGCGGACTACCTTAGAGTCACCAATATAGCGTGTCATTGCCAGATAAAGGTCCTCCTTGATCTGGAAAGCCTTCACAGCCACCACATCCTCCATGTTGGGGATCTCACCTTGCAGTGCAAACTTCTGGGTATTCCTGCTCCATTGGTAGATTACCGGCACCTGGGAGCGGCTGGATAGGATGAGATGGGACTTGCCATCGAGATCTACAAACTCAGCATCAGTGTCACGAAACCACTCATGAAGGGACTGATAGGAGTAGAATCCCTTGTCATTCCATTTGTAGAGTGTGGAGAGTCCTGCCTTTGAACTGTCTGCTATCACAAAGAACCACTCACCAGCAATTTGGAAGACTTCAATATCATTGGGCTTGGAGATTTTGGATACCTCAATATCCTGAAACTTGCTAAACCTGCTCTGTTCCTCATCAAACTTGTAGATGTGCGAACCACCAAAGAGTTGGGCCACTATGACAAAGACCTGGTTCTGGATGACGACCGACTTGCATCCAACAATCGACTGGCCTGAGATTTGAGACACATAAAATACAAATTTTAAAATTCTGTCTTTACAATATTGGAAGGTATATGATATCAATAATATTCTGAACCCTTAAAGGGGCTTTTAAGCCAAAAGAGTCAAACTCTGGTAGTAACACCTTATTTTTGTGAAAGCTTTATTGCATGCAGAAGCAGCATGAACTACGATGGCATGTGAACGCAGCAGTCAGCGGTTTATGTACTGACTGGGATTTTGCTTCTTCTGGGGCACAGTTCCAAGCTATTCTAATCTGTGATTGTTGTTCTATGCTATACACATAACTTCATATTACATCTAATATAATTAAGTAAGCGATACAAACAGTGACGGAAGACGGAATCTAAACAAAAATCCAGAAAATCACATAGTATGAGTTTTGAGTAATTAATTTGCATTTAATTGCAAGACACTGGTTTTCTGGATTGGTTTTGTAAGTAGGAAAACCTGCAAAATCCCCTCCCCACTCCCCACTGTATATAACATAACATTTCTCAAAAGCAAGGTGTTATAACTGGCAGTTGTCTCTTTTAAAGATATAACTGGCCTGGTATAATATCTGAAGAAGCAGCAATAGACCACTAAATACTAAATTATATCCACCCCTGTTTATAAGAGATTTGGTTCCTTGACATTTTTATTCTAGTAAAAACATACATTATCGGTAAACACACTGTAACGTTTAAAATATATGGGAAATCTGATTTAGTAATGAGCAGAACTGTATTGCTTGTAATGCGTCATGTATCAGCATGTACTTTATACTAACATCAGGGTAAAAAAGGCAATCTGGAGTTGCATGCATTTCATGAAAAGCACGGTATGATATTCATCCAATTCTTTAACACGTAAATTACAACCCTCTTTCCAAAACAGGTTGGAACACTGTGTAAACTGCAGATATAAACAGAATGCAATGATTTGCAAATTATAACAGGTGGTTACAACTTGGGCCGTTCCAGTTGTTGTATTTCTATGTTTTATGCTTTTAGGTTCTAGTTTTCCTGTTTTTATGTTTTGCCTTGTTAGTTCATTTTCTTTAACTGTGTCTTGTTAACCTCTTGTTTAGTCCTTATATAAGTTCCTCCTACCCCAGTGTTTCTTGTTGGTCATTGTGGATGTCTGTGTGGATGCTGCTGTTGTTATTCGCTGTAAGCAGTTTCACGATAGGTTAGTCTGTATGAAATGTCTATGCCAAGTCTTGGTTTATTAAAATATAGTGTATTCCATCACCTCTGTGCCGGTGTCCTGCATACCTACCGCAACACAAATCATGTATCCCTGTATTCAATTGAAAAGAGTACAAAGACAGCATATCAAATTTTGAAACTGAGAACTGTGGTTTACGGGAAAATACATGCCCATTTAGAACTTTTGCCAGAAACACGTTTCAAAGAAATTGGGAATGGGGCATATTTACCACTAGGTTGCATCACTTATTCTTTTAACAATAATCTGTAAATGGAGACCAATTGCTATAGTTCTGAAAGTGAAATGCTTTTTCTTTCTTGCCTGATATAGGACAGCTGCTCAACAGCTCGGGGTCTCCTTTGTCATATTATTATTTTCATAATGCCCCCTAATGTTTCAATGCGTGAGAGGTCTCGACTGCAGGCAGTATAGCACCTAGACTATAAGGAGCCATGCTGTGGCATTGTCTCCCTGAAAAATACGTCGCCAGGATGGCAGCATGTTGCTACAAAATCAAAAAATATAAACAATTGTTTAGCATTAATGGTGCCTTCACAGATGTGCAAGTCACCCATGCCATGTGCACTAATGCACCCCAATACCATCATGGATGCTGGCTTTTGAAGTGGGTGCTGAAAACAAGCAGGATGGCCCATCTGTTCTTTAGCCTGCAGGATCCATGATTTCCAAAAATAATTTCACATTTTGAACAATCACACCACAGTTTTCCACTTTGCCTCTGTCCATCTTAAATGAGCTTGGGCCCGGAGAAGGCGGCAGCGTTTCTGGATCTTGTTTACGTAAGGTTTCTTCTGTTTAGAGTTTTATCTAGCATTTGTGGATACTGCCACAAACTTGGTTCACACATGTTTTTCGGATTTGTTCCTGAGACCATGCAGTGATGTCTACAGAATTGTATCTGCTTTTAATGCAGTGCCATCGAAGAGCCCGAACATCATGACCATCCAATATTGTTTTTTAGCCCTTGCATGCAGAGATTTCTCCTGATTCTCTCAATCATTTAATGATATGATGTACCATAGATGATGAGATCCCCAAATTCTTTGCAATTTTACATTGCGCAAAATTCTTACATTGTTGCACTATTTACCTGCGCATTCTTTCATAGAGTGGTGAACCCCTCCTCATTAACCTCTTGTTAATCCTCTCTGGGATGCTCTTTTCATACCCAATCATGTTACTGACCTGTTGCCAATTCACCTAATTAGTGAGATGTTCCATGTCAGGTTTTCTTTTAGCATTATACAACTTTTCTAGTCTTTGTTTGCCCACCCCAGCTTTTTTTAAACATGTTGCTGGCATCAAATTCAAAGTGGACATATATTTTTCAATAAACAGTAACATCGGTTTCAACATTTGATATGTTGTCTTTGGGGTTTCAATTATTTACACATCATTTGAGTCTGTCTTTTTTTACATTTTACACAATTTTCTGTCCCAACTTTCTTTGGAAACAGGGTTGTAACCAATTAAAACCAGAAACATCAGATTGTTATACTCTAACGTTTGTAAACAAAGTACATAAACAGAATCATCATATAGCTGCAAAACCTGGTTAAACCAATTTCTTATGTCATGGATGTATTGTATTTGACATATTGCTGAGATTTTGCTTGCCACCAATATCACCCTGCGTGACAAAAAGATTTCATGCTACCAAATACCTGTAATGTTGTCGTAAGTCCTGAAGTTCATCTCAATGTGGTCCCACTGTAAAACCATACAACTTTCTGTGTTGGGTGCCGCAATGGCCACATAGACATCATTTTTATAAGAGAATGTGTCCACAGACAGGGACTCTGATGGCACTGATTGATGGAGGATCAAATCTGTGGAGAGACCGCAATCCAAGCATTAGTAAGATAATGGAATTATGTTATAATGCAAAGTTTTTGTATCGAATGAACTTAGCACCATTTTGCTTTTTTAAGCAAAACCCTCATCATATGGCCTTAACTGCACCCAAACCCTTTCTATAACTAGAAATCTTTGGAGGACTTTTTGCACACACACTGCTTTTCAGAAATGCTGTAATTCATCAACATTTAAGGTTTGTCTAAAGCCCTGCCATATCTCGGTGGGGATTTAAGTACAGACTTTTAATAGACCCCTCCTAAACCATATTTTGTTTCTTTTTGAGCCAAAGTGGACTTACTCATGTGCTTCAGATTATTTTCTTGCTGCATATCCCAATTACGCTCCAGCTACAAATCATGGACTGATGACTGGACATTCCCCTTTTCGAATATTCTGGTACAAAGCAGAATTCAATGATGGCAAGCCTTCCAGCCCTTTGAGGCAGCAATGCATCCCCACACCATTAAATGTCCACCACAATGTTTGACCTCTGGGATGATGTTCTTTCTGCCAGAACCGGACCAGGTTCTTCCAAAAATGTTCAACAAAACATTACCCCAAATGGCTTGGGGGTTATCTAGATGCTTTTTGTGAGTCAAACACAAATGTTTCTCTTGTTTTTTGCAAACTTTGGCTTAAGGCTAGAGAGGCTCTGGATGTTTTTGTGACATATTGGATGAGACGTTGCTGCAGCCTTAGAGGTAATTTTGTAGGACTGGACACTTTAGGAAGATTCACCACTGTTCCACTGGAAATAATGGCACACACTGTGGTTCGCTGAAGTCTTAGAGCCTTAGAAATGAATTTGAAGATAGGCAGAAAATCTACTGTCCTGGTTTCAAGAGTACGTATGTTCCACCAGTGAAGTGCCAAGACAGAAAAGAGTTCTGTCTTGGCTGAATGGGAGCTGCCCACCCGTGAGGTTTAGAGTGGCCAAAAAACATGATGTGGCACATTGGAGTGCACAGGAATAGTTGTAGGGTTTAAGCATAGCTTGCAGGTAGGGTGGTGCGGTTCCTTTGCGGCACCATAGGCAAGCACCATGGTCTTGTAGCGGATGCAAACTCTTTCTGGAAGCCAATGGAGCTTGCGGATGAGAGGGGTGACATTGGTGAATTTGGGAAGGTTGAACACTGGCTGCAGCATTCTGGAACAGTTGCACGGGCTTGATGCCACAAGCGGGGAGTCCATCCAGCAATGTGCTGTAGTAGTCCTGACGAGAGATGACAAGTGACTAGATCTGAACTGCTACTCAAGGTAGGTTCATAGTTTTAGGTAAGGTAGGTTGATAGATTGTGGAGTTGTACAGCATGAATCTACAAGGGTAAGTCACTGCTTTGATGTTTGCAGAGAATACCAGTTCTTTGTCAAGGGTCATGCCAAGGTTCTTTGTACTCTGTGAGGGGACCACTGTGGAGTGGTCAACCAAGACATATATTGGAGTGGGCTGGCCTTCCCCAAGAGTAAGAGCAGCTCTGCTTGAGGTGGTCTGACATCCAAGCTGAAATGTCTACCAGGCATGCAGATATGCGTGTTGCAACCTAATAATCAGAAGGAGAAAATTTGAAGAATTGTTGACGGTCATCGGCGTAGCAATGATATGATATTGCTGTTGTGAACTTGTGAGGAGAGAAAAGGGGAGTGGGCCAAGGACTGATCCATGGGATACACCAGTAGTGAGCAGCCTGCCAGGTAGAATACAAAACATAGAGTGAGAACCTGAGAACCCCAGCACTAAGAGTATGAGATGTGTGAGAGGAGGATCGGGTGGTTTACAGTGTCAAAGGCAGCAGAAAGATCATGGAGAATAAAAACTGAGAAAAAAGAGTTGCAGGGAGACCATCTGTGACACAGACCTGTTTTGAAACCAGATTGGTTAGAAGAGAAACGGCATGCTCAAGCGTTTTAGATAGAAAAGGATTGTAGGGGAATTTCTCTGTTTCACATATCCACACAAGGAATTCACTAAGGAATCAATTTTAGTAACCCTAGTATTATAGAAGTACATTTTAATAATCAATAAGCTGTCAATATACTCATAAGCAATGAGTGTATTGAACTGCATGTATTGATAAATAAAGCTAATCAATATCTATTCACATAGTCAAGTATTCACTGAATAATAGTACAAGCACTGAGACACAGAGAACACTGAGGTAACGTCATAAAAGTTACCAGTTGACACCATGACCTGATCTCTCTGGTCAAGCTCTGGGTCTCTGGGTGTGCGATTAACTGATATCTTATCTGTCTGTTGTAACTCTTCTTAGACTGTTGGGGTCTTGTGAGGAGGGGGCGCATTGGGTTGCATTGTCCCCTGAGATAACCAGACCAACACAGTTTCATTAAGTGTTAAGGGGGGCGATAATTAGTAACCCCAGGAGGAAGGGCTTGTCATGAGTGGGAGGGTCTGTTGAATGGGACACGAGACAAGACATGGTATAAATGTTTGTGTTCGAAAGTTGTACGTTGGTTGTTTCTGCAGAAACTTCTCGGCTTTATGATGACGTTTATTAAAGTCTATTTGATTCCAAGACCTCCGAAGTTCTTGCATCCTTTAGAGTAGGGAACCAAAGTATTTTCCACGAGAGGATACCGCTTTGGTAGTTTTGGACATCAGAGAGATTAAGAGCTGTTTATTGTGGAGGGGGGCGACACGAGCTGACTAGAAATCAGAGGGAACACAGCCAGTGGATAAGGAGGAGTTTAACTGGTAAGGTAGAAGATCAACAGAGATGGTCTTGAGAAGGTATAGGGTCAAGAGAACATGTTGTCGGACACCCAGATATCACTAGACACAGGACTTCGAAGAGAGGCAAGAGAAAGAGGACAAGGTATAATAAGTAGTTCACTGCCAGTCGGGCAAGAAGTCTGAACCGGTAAAGCGAAGAGTGGGAGTCCCAGATTGGCCCATTGCCAGCAGCCATCACAGCAGGAGGAGCTTAGCTCTTTATAGGAGATAACCACCTAGACTGACTTGTAGGAAGTGGGATAGTTAACTTTGGGGGTCATAGGAGCTTACAGTATTTGGCACACCAAAATGGCTGAAATTAAATGTTTAGGTTACCAAAAACTGAACAAGAATGTACATTTCAGAGTACTAAAAAGGCCTTTTTCAGTGAACAAGTAATGGGTTAACCACTTACAGCTGTTCTGCAGCAATGAGAATGGCTGCAGAACAATTCCTACAGATATCCAATGCAAAAGTATGCTACTGAGCATACTTTTGAATGTGGCAAAGGGGCTTTTTTTTTTAAACAATAGTGTTGAGGATATACATTCAGAGGTTGGGACATCACAAGCTTCTTTCTGGTGAAAAATCACACCACCGACAGGAACAAGCAAAAGTGAGTGAGTAAAGCAACATATTTGCAAACGATGTTCCAAATCCTCCTGATCACTCACATTTCAGAACTATGCCATGGTCAATGGCTTGGATTCTTGCTCACATTGCAGATGAGCTATGGACAGTGAGCTATGGGCAGCTGTCACAAAGCAGACACGCCAGAGGGGTTGGCTTAGCTTAACAGATTTCTGTTCACAGGCTCATAATCATGTAATAGAGTCCTGATGGCCTTCACACTGCAGGTAAGAGAGCTCAGACGTGCCGTCCGGCGTTAGAAGACCAACGCTGACGTGTGCTACTAATATGCTGCCATCCAGACATCTTTTTCCGGGAATGCCAAACCACATTTTGCACTTATTAAACATTTGGCGCATTATGAAACAAAAAATACGGCCAAGGAGACCCCGAACATTTGAGCAGCTGAATGGGAATACATTCCACTTTTAAAACTACAGCTATTGGTCTCATATCCCAAAGGCTCCCAAGAAAACATTGCTAGGAAGCAAATAAAAACACTGATGAGTAGACTTTTTTATCCAATAAAATCATACCTCAACAATGTTATCAAATGTCCAACCCACAATAATGGATAGTTGCAAAAACCATGAATCACATTACTATTGTTTTGGCTAACTATTGAACATCAACTTGGCTTTGCCTTTTCTTTATTTTAGCAACTATGACGCAAGTGGCAGACGTGTTAAATAACATGTAGCTATAAATATTTATTAACAAATAGGAAAAAAAACATTATGGAATCCATTGTTATCCAACTAAATGTACAGTAGCAATCCACGGTTTGCGTCTGAGCATAGTCAACTAGTATGAAGTTAATGGGGTCAAACAACGGCGTGCTTTCCAATTATAAAGATTTTTGTTGTTAGGGTCTTTAAATCTTTTTGTTATTAGTAAGAGTAATCCTTAAAAGAATGCACTGGTAGAGAGCAAAACTTTTACAATTATAAGAGCAATGCGTTATTCAAATATTCATATGACAATGTTTGATTATTTTTTGGGAACCCTGGGAAATGAATCTGCTCTCTTACCAGTGGAGATGCATTCATTGTGAAGGCTGGCCATGTTGTTAAGCCGCTTGTCTTGCATGTCCTTGGGTCCAGCACAAATGACATCTGAAACCGTGGCATTGGTGTTTTTCAGCCACAACATCAGCCATTTGGCACGGCAATCACACTCAAAGGCATTCCCTCGCAGGTCCCTTTGCAAGGACAAACAAGCAGATATCAGTCCTGCATAACGATATCCTAGTCCTGCAGCCTTTTGCATTTCTGTCTATGAATCCTGTCAGTCACATTGCACAGAAGCTTGCAATTATAAAATGCACTTATAATAAATCTTAAAACTTACAGTACACAACCATTCAAAAGTTTGGGGTCAAATACAAATGTCATGGTTTTCTAAAGAAAAGCAATTTTATTGCTCATTAAAATTAAAAGTGACTATTCAAGATGGAAACGGCAGATTTTATATGGATTATATACAGTGAAGGAAAAAAATATTTGATCCCCTGCTGATTTTGTGTGATTCAGTGGTAGGAAAGTGGAAGATTTGTAGAGGGTAAATAGGATCTTCATAAAGGAATTTTTTAACACCATGCCATACCCTGCGGACAGCGCTTGATTGCAGCCAATTTCTTCCTACAACAGGACAATGACCCAAGTACAACTCCAAACTACAACCCTGTTTCCAAAACAAGTGAGGGGCTGCCTAAAATGTAAATAAAAACAGAATGCAATGATGTGAAAAATATTTAAACCCAATATTCAATAGAGAATAGTACAATTATAAATATCAACATATCAAATGTTGAAATTGAGACTTTTTTTGTTTTAGAATGAGGCAACAAAAGACTGAAAAAGTTGTAGAATGTTAAAAAAAACTAAACCTATTGGAATATCACACAACTAATTTGGTTAATTGGCAACGTGACAGTAACATGATTAGGTATTGAGGATGGGGTAGGGACACTCTTTGAAAGACAATTTAAGATTATTATTTGTGAACGTAAAATTGCTATAAATTTGGGGATCATCAAAATCATTGTATGGGCTTAGAAGCAGTTCCAAAAACCATTGTCTGTTAACATTTTTAACAACTTTGCTGCATCCACAAAATGCAAGTTAAAACTTTCCCATAAAAAAGAAATCCAGAACCACTGCTGCCTTCACTAGGCCCAAGCTCATTTAAGATAAGGTGAAGTGGAAAACTGTCTTGTGGTCTGATGAATCAAAATGTAAAAAACATATTTTCCAAACTAAGAAGCTTCTTATCAGCCCCATATACAGGTTTTGTTTTCTAATTTACAGTGGTGCCCTGTATAAAAAAATAAACCAAAATACATTTTAAAGTACAAAACCTGAATAGCAAAACATTTAAAACTAAAAACTTTTAATAAAGAAATTAAAGTACTGTGACGATCTGGCCAGCGCAGCAGTTCTGCGCTGGTGTTGTATGTGAATTTTTTTATTTTGAAGGGCACCTCGGACCCAATCATTTATCATGCACACCTGTTTCCCCTTTAGTTAATGTATGTATGTCCCTTTGTTTGGTCTTTTGGGGTCAGTTGTTGTGGATATGAACTCTCTAATTAAGTACCTGTAACGTTTGGGTTTTTGTTAAGTTTTATATAGCTGTATTGTCCAGCGCCTTTTATTTACAAATTTTGTAGTACGTTTGTTTGATAATAAATCCACATATTCCTCTCACAAATGTCTGTGTATGGTTCCACCTCACCACACACACAAGTACAAAGTACAAATCACAGGAAAGTGAGCATTCGAGCACTGTTAAACTGTGCTGTGGGCACAAGGTATTTTAACTTAATGACATCCTGTGGAACATTCCAGGATTGCCGGGCATAGGAGGTAAACGTTGAACATATCGTAAATTAAGCCTGATGTACCTCGAGAAGCAGCCACCCTTGAGAGCGAGTGCCATATGCATTCATTCTCCCCTTTACTTTTGAGGAAGGTAATTAAGAAGTTTTGCTGCCATCCAGATTGTCTTTTTCAGGGAAGGCCTTGATTTTTTTCAGCATGACAAAGCCAAACCGTATTCTGTACATATTACAACTGCATGGCTCCATAGTAAAAGAGTCCAGGTGCTAAACTGGCCTGCCTGCAGTCCGGAACTGTCACCCAGTGAAAACATTTGGCGCATTATGGAAAATGCAACAAAGTAGACTCCAAACTGCTGAGCAGCTGAAAGCAAACATTTGGCAAGAATGGGAAAATATTTCACATTCAAAACTACTGCAATCAATCAGTCTCCTCAGTTCCCAAACACAGAGGGTTTTTAAAAGAAAGAGGTGATGCAACACAGTGGCACACATGCCTTGGCATCACATTCAAAATGGGCATGTATTTTTCACAAAACAATAAAATGTTTCAGTTTCAACATTTGATGTGGACTTTGTTCTATATTCCATTTAATATAGGGATAAATTAATTGCACATCATTGCAAGCATTGGGTGAAATCTCTTCAGATTACCTTTGCAAATGGACAACGTCAATTTCAAAGTCTGCAAGGCTGTAATTACTGGAAATGGAGGATTCAAATGGAAGAATGCAACATTTTAAAGGATCAATTATTATTTTAATTAAAAATCATTATTTCTAACCATGTCAATGACGATTTCCTATTAATTTTGCAATATTTATTATTTAAATAAAATTAATGATTGATTTCATGAAAGGACAAAGTCTAAGTCACCCCAAACTTTTGAATGATAATGTATGTTTCTCGATCTAAGCATATTTGATGAACATGGCCATTGTATTCTTTTGAGACGTCTAGATACAGAGGGTGTCTTGGTTTGTGCTCACCATTATAGAAAGCTCATCAGTGGCATCAGTCACATGTTTTACAGGATTCTCTAGGAAATAGTGAAACTTAACACTACATTGAAAAGATAACTCACAGCTCAATCAATGAGTCCAGGTCAATGAAGGAATCCCTTGGTAATGCTTTTAATTTATTGTTTGCCAAAGACCTGTGGGAATAGTACAATGTTAAATTATTTTACATTAACCAAAATCCAAATCCCCAAAGCAATGTAAAAGTATATCCATGCACATTTAAAAATACTTGTTTTTGTAAAGAACAACTGTAATCTTGGGGAGTTTGGGTTATCTGCATTCTGCCTTTACATAGTATCAAGACAACATCTCCCTTCAGCTCTAAAAGTCCACTGAATATTTTAAGACTATCTACAGCAAATAGAGACCACAAAGAAACTCTTAAATTCTTGAGTAAAGAACTTAAATTACTTAGATTCATTTTTGCTTTTTAAGCTTTTTCTCCACTGTATATTGCGCTATATCCATGACCTGGATAGGCCAATCACAAAGAGGGACTGAACGAATAGCCAAATAAAGGATTATATAGAAATAAGTTATTTTCTGCCGGTCAATACAAAACTACCAAAAGTCTGTCGGATATGCTACTGAAATGTAATTGATTATAAAATGAAATGACCCTCTCTTGAGCTTCATAAAAACTGTAAAACCCTCCCCAAATCTAAAATAAAAAAGCATGATCCTCTTCCATTTCCCTTCGTGTCTCATCGTGTAAAATTCTGATCTCTCCCTAGCTTACTAAGAAAATATGTTTTTTTTAAGTTATTAAATGAATAAGCAATCCACACTAAATGCACCAGGGGCAGCGGAAAAAATCTGATATCAGCTCTGGAGGGGAGAATTACATCAAATGTTCTCAAGAGCAACGCCATGAAGGGGACACCAAAAGTAGTGCTGTTATACTGCTTTAGTTTGCTTTTTCGGTTTGCTTGCAAATTCAGCTAT
>JACXGK010000369.1:27727-118387 GCA_016801125.1 Novumbra hubbsi
GTGAGCCGTTGAGACAAGCAACAAACAATAAACCACACCGGGTGTGGCTAGAAAATGAACCTAAGTAGGCTCCCCAATCAGAGTCAACTGAATGCAGCTGCTCTGACTGGGGAGCCCACAATGGCATGAAGAGGGCTAGAGGCCTCACAAAAAGTCTTGCCCTGAAATGGCCAGGGGCTCGCAGCCAGGGCATGACAGAATTATTGCTTATTCTACAAATATATTCTGAAATGGCTTGGAAACATTTGGTCTTTTCACCCTTGAAACAAAATTGGATGTCTGTATCTTATAATCAGTCATTCAGCCCATTTCAATGGAGAAAAGTTGTTACTGTGCTGTTTGGTATCATTGAATCACACTGAATGTGGACCAGGGAAAGTAAAGGAGAGAGGAAGTTGTCCAAGGGAAATCAGAAAGAAAATAATAGACAAGCATGGTAAAGGCACCAAGCAGCTTGATGTTCCTGTGACAACAATTATTATTAATAAGTGGAAGGTCCATGGAACTGTAGCAACCTCCCTGGGCGCAGCCGCAAGAGGAAAACCAACCCGATTGAACAGAATGATAGTGTGAATGGTAGAAAATTAACCAAGGATATCTGCCAATAAGATACAAGCTGAACTTCAAGGTGAATGGACATCAGTTTCAGATCCCCCCCATCCATCACTTTTTGAGCGAATGTGGGCTCCACGGAAGAAGACCCAGGAAAATTTTACTTTTGAAAGAAAAACATACAAACTTACATTTTCTAAAATGCATATTGACAAACCACAATCATTCTGAGAGAACTTCCTTGGGACAGATTAGCTTTTGGGCAAGTCACATTAGCTCTATGTTCGCAGACAACTAAATGAAGCTTTCAAAGCAAAAAAACATAAAACCTGTAGTGAAAGACAGTGGAGGCTTGTTTGTTTTGGAGCTGCTTTACGGCTTCTGACACATGGTGCCTTGAATTTGTGCAGTGCACAATGAAATCAAGGCTCTGTTTCAGTTGCAGGTCCTCCTACAGGATAATGACCCAAAGCGCACATCTTAAAGCAACCAAGAGTAGATCAGAACAAAACATTGGACTATTCTGAAGTGGCCATCTATGAGTCAATGAATCCTATCGAACATCTATGGAAAAAGCTAAACTTGCAGTTTGGAGAAGCACCCATTAAACTTGAAACAGCTGGAGCAGTTTGCTTAGGAAGAGTGGGCCAAACTACCTGTTTATCACAGCTCAGGGAGGGGACCCAAATGTAGACACAGAGGCAGAAAGACTGGTCAGGGGTTTTAATGAATAACCAGCAGGCAGGGATAATCGTTGCCAAACAGGAAGGGGTTCGGTACACAGGCAGGCTCGGTTGAATTTCAGGCAGACAATAGACAGGAGCGGTTGTTGAGTAGGCAGGCAGAGGTTCGGTACACAGACTGGCTCGGTTTAGTTACAGGCGGACGATTGACAGGAGCGGTTGTTGAGTAGGCAGGCAGAGGTTCGGTACACAGGCTGGCTCGGTTTAGTTACAGGCGGACGATTGACAGGAGCGGTTGTTGAGTAGGCAGGCAGAGGTTCGGTACACAGGCTGGCTCGGTTTAGTTACAGGCGGACGATTGGCAAGAGCAGTGCTCGGGTAGGGGGCTGAGGCTCGGCACACAGGAGCTCAAGCTAGGAACAGGCAAAAACAGGACTGGGAATACTAGGGAGAGGGTCGACATGACACACACAAGACAAACTGGCAACAGGAACAAGGAAAAACCAGGAATAAATACACAAGGACTAATGGGAACATGGGAGACACCTGGGGGGTGGAGACATGAGGTAAGACGAGGGAATTTAATCAGGGTGTGACACCGTTATCAGGTGCAAAAGTCTCATTGAGAGCTGCAGAAAACATTTGATTGTAGTGATTGCCTGAAAAGGCTGTGCAATAAAATATTAGGTTAAACATCCCATCACATTAGTCCATGCCATTTTTATTTGTTTTATTATTTACAATATTATGTCAAATAGAAATCGAAAGCAAAGTCTGACTTTGAAGTTAAATATAAATACAGAATAAGCAATTGTGGATGCCAATTACTGGTCAGAAAATTGTTTATTCATATTGTGGAGGTACGAACAAATTTGACCATGTGAGTATATACACACACACAGACATATCATACAAAGACAAAGTGATCGTATAGTTTCATTACAATTTTAAATAATGAAATGTAACCCAATTCAAAAGCATGTATACATTCAGTTGTTTCAAAAGTCAGTTGAAACTGAATACTGAATGAATGTCAAAGTTTATTTATATAGCACATTAAAAACAACCTTAGTTGTCCAAAGTGCTCAACAGGTGTCACGTGTAGTACAGGTATTGGGACAAAAATGCAGAGTGGTTTTCAAATCCATTGTTTATTTGAGGATTCTACTTAACAAACTTAAATGAACAAAAACAACAAATAAAGCTGGCCGGAACAGAGACCAAAGGCACAAACAATAATCTACCAACTGGAAAAAAAACAACAAGCAACTTAAGTATCTTGGGAGCACCAAACAGTGAAGAAGAGATGCCTATAGGCATGTACTAAGACGGCAGGGTCCCCAACCAGGTTATGACAAGAGGATAAAAATATAGCTACCTAAAATACAAATACCTAGATAAAACCAATACAAAGTTTGTAACAAATATAAAAGAAAACAAAATAAAAACAAAACAGCTCAGTAAAGAAAAACAGACAGTAGTATGCTAGCTGGGAGCTGGAATTAAAAGCCAAATGAAAAGGTGTGTCTTTAGCAGCTAAATCTTGTAGCGTCTGGGCTGATCAAATGCGAAGAGGTAAACTGTTCCAGAGGATGGGAGCACCCAACACATAGACTCAATCACCTCTATTTTTGTGCCTAGATCTAAGTACATCCAACAGCAACTGGTTGGTCGACCTCAGAACTCTAATTGGATTATGTTGGTGCAAGAGTTCAGCAGATAAGAGGGCACCAACCAATTAAAAACCTTCAAAGCAAGCAATGAAACATTCTTGAAGCGGACAGGAAGCCAGTGGTGAGAGGCCAAGACTGATGTTTACGCTTTATTTTTTCAGTTAAAAGACAAGCTGCAGGGAAGTAATATAAGCATGGATAACTCTCAAAGTCGTTGGGATGGAAATAGGCCTTAACCTTTGCTAAATATCTTTAAGGAAAGAAGCTAGTTTTGATAGTGACAAACCTGGGTGTACAGATGCGAACGGGTTCCAGCAGCTTCTACATTTGGCTTCTTGCACACAAAAGTCTGGTCAGGCTAGGTCCTGACACACGGAACCATAGGCGTTGGCATACACTGTCAGCTTCTTCCCCCTCCTAACTGTTGGGTTTTCCATCTAGCATTCAAGTAATAAAATACATATTGGGAAATAGTACAAAAACAATTCTGACATACTGGGATCACAGTGACAGGCTACTAACCCAGGCTGTTCTGTAAACCACAGCCTGCAGGAGATTTGTTTGCCCCTCACTTGGATGTCATTTTAGCCTATCCTTCTCTGATCTTAGTTAAACAAATCATTATGTCTGTTCTTAAATACAACAGTACAATGATTATGTTTTATGCTTTTTATTATCAAAAATCGCTGTTTTTCCACGCAGAAAATACTTGTATCTGCTTTCTGTTAGGCTTTTATTCCAGTGTAATAGTCTATACACATTTCGGTTTTCCGAAAGTATACACCATCATCGCCGACATCTCTCTCGTCTTATTTAACTATACATAACTATTTGAAAGTGTATTCGTTAGCCATAGCTGTTCTGACAAAAAGAAAATGTTACAGTTAGCCAACACTATGTTTTATAATCTACATTGTTTTATATCATTGTAGTTTTTGGTGAAAAACAGACATTACAACATGTTATTGTATATCCGCTAGTGGAAAGCAGGATATTTTAAATTGTCATTTTCTTGCCTGTCGACCCCCCCCACTCTGAAAAACTTATACATTATTTTAGGAACTCTTGATACCGAGAACAAAAGTTACTCTAGTAACAAAAGAGAGCACATTGTAAGCAGGGCAGTTTTCGGCAAGCTCATTTCCCTGCCTGCCGAAAATTGTCCCCCCCTCCATCTTTGGACAGGAAGGTCTGACAAACTAAATAATTTTGGTAGCTCATGGTGACCAGTGGTGTATGCAACAAAAGTTTTTTATACTCTAGTGACAAAACTGAGCATATAGTATGGGGGGGACAGTTTTTGGCAAGCTCGTTTCCCTGCCTGCCGAAACTTGTCCCCCCCCTCCATCTTGGGACAGGAAGGTCTGACAAACTACCAGCGACCTTCGCAGCCACCACACAAGCTACCTCCGCAACTGCAGGAGGAATTTAGGATCTACAAAAATGTATGTAATCTTTCCAGATTGATCCATTTATAATATTCTGGACAAAATATGAAAATATTGTATAATACTATAGTTATGGTGCTTGTTCTACAGGTATTGCAGAAGCTTGGGGAGGAAAAAATGTATATGTCCTCTTATGAAAAATCTGAACTGGTCCAAATATGGAGCTGAAAAGTGAGGTAAGACTGGGTTGGACATTTAATTTACATAACACTGTATATGTCACGTCCTGGCTGTGACCCCCTGGCCATCTTTTTGTGCCCGGGGCTCACAGCCAGGGCAGGCCACAGAGGTGCCTCTAGGCATCTCTATGGTGATGTTTGGGCTCCCCAGTTGGAGACTGCTGTTGTCTGTTGTCTCTAATTGGGGAGCCTACTTAAGGTCCATGTTTTTGCCCACTCAGTGTGGATTATTATTTGTGCTCTATGCCTCTGTTCCGGCCAGTGAAGCCTTTCTTGTTTTTGTTGTTTTCATTATACAAGTGAAGTTTCCATTTAAAACTTTTCAATAAATAATGGATTCTACTAAGACTCTGCACATGTGTCCCGTCTCCTGGCTACCACGTGACAGTATGTGTGAGATATTGTAATCTTTGTATTTGGAATCATATCCTATCTTGTTGTTTTTCAATGTTACAGGGTCACATCCATTTCACATTGTCTTTATTTTTTCAGACCATAAATGCCTACATGCTTCATTTGTTGCAAACCTTTAACAGAAGCTCCACAGAGCAAGCATTCTATATTGATACCTTTTAGATGACTGGAATTTGGGGGAGCAAGAAATCCAAAATTAAGGTTGGCTTGCTTCTTATCATAACATTTTTATATGTTACTCACATTTAAACTCTGGCATTTGTAACATTGCTCATTTAATTTTTAGATGGCTTCAATGATGTACAACTACAGTATTAGCATCAATGAACATAATCACTGGACTATGATGGTAAGAACCGCAAAGGCAGTTTAAGTTATAGCACTACGATTAACCACTAATAATTCAATGTACATATTTAGTACACTACAGTGTATATGTACCCACACTAATGTTTGTAATATATGTGTGTATGTATTTGTTAGCAACATGGGTGTGTCTCTATTTTTCTGTCTAAACTTAAAATGTCATGCAGCCATCAAAGAAGATGGCTCTGTTCCTCGACCCATTGGGAGAAAGTGAGAAAAACGATAAAAGATGCCAGGCTATGACACGGTAGTAACAGCTTTAAATATTCTTTGACAATAGAATCAGTCATCTATTTGCAATACTATACTCTTATTAATATTGTAATCAAATTTGTTTTTCAAAATTCTTTACTGTAATTTATGGCATGTTCCGATCATTCCAGAGAGAGAGGTGCAATGTTTCAAGATGGGCGTGTCGCACCCTTCCAACAAGATACTTCTTGTGGAGTCTTTGCGTTGAAAGTAAGTAGGTATATAAATTATTTTTGCTTTACTTTACTAATGTATACTGACTACAAGTAGAAATATATAATTATATACATAATTACAACAGAAGCTTTAATTATATTATAGCTTTGTCGTGTTAGAATTTTTATTTAGCAAAATATTAATGCCAATAACACATTTTTCCACAGTTTGCTGAATATGTTTTGATGAAACACTCATTTGACTTGTCAAATGCACCTGATGCTGTTGGCATCAAGAGAAGAGTCAGTCCCGCTTCTCCACAACACTGGTATGTTTAATGTGATTGTTAAGCAATTTCTGCATTTGAAATTCTGAATCTGAAAAAACATTACAATCCTTATTTTAAGGTTTTATAAGGTTAACTTTAATTACAAAAAACATACTATTCTATTTGGTTGCTCAGAAATTGCTTGTAAAGATGTATTGACTATTTTCTTGGCATTCAATTTCACTAGATGACCTGAACAAAATGTGGGGAGTCACTTCTGTGGGGAGTTGGACAATAATGAGAAGGACACTAACTGGGTAATTGCTGGTGAAAGTTGCAGTGCATAATTGACAATGAAAGTAATCTATAAAGACACATTTCTCAGTTGGAATAGGAATTTGTACAAGCAGTAAAGTTCAGATTGTACTGAAGATTTTGTTATTGACAATTGTTTTTTAAACACGTTAACACAGCTCATTATACATTTCAGATTGGCTGTGACCATTTCCCACAATGGTTCCACCGTACCTTTGTGAAACCCTAAACATTAGAGAACTTTGTTTGTGATGCTTGTCACACTTAATTTAGCTAGAAGCTATCTTGATGGTGTCACGGTTGCGATGGGGTGCAGAACCATACGCAGACATTGTATTCAGTAAAGGTGATTTAATCCAATAAACACACAAAACAAACTAGACGAACAGTAAACGTAAATGAAAGGTGCTAAATCACTTAGCAAAAAAAATCCCAGCCAGGACATGACAGAGCCCCCCCCCCAAAGCGTGGCCTCCAGGCTGCAAGAGCCAAACAAGGGCGGGAGGGCGGGCCACGGCGGCAGCCCGTCCGGGGGAGGCAGTGGCGGCGTCTCAGCTGGGCACGGCAAATATTTATATTTATATAAACTTCAAAATATATCGTCCGGGGGAGGCAGTGGCGGCGTCTCAGCTGGGCACGGCAAATATTTATATTTATATAAACTTCAAAATATATCGTCCGGGGGAGGCAGTGGCGGCGTCTCAGCTGGGCACGGCAAATATTTATATTTATATAAACTTCAAAATATATAGCTATATAAACGAGATGTATGGTATACGAGAGAGATGATGGTGCACAATTTCGGAAAACCTACGTGAATAGACTAATACACTGGAATGAAAGCCTGACAGAAAGCTGCACATTACAAGTGTTTTCTGCGCGAACAAACAGCGATTTGTCGATAATACTGTTGTATTTATGAACAGACATAATTCATGTTTTGTTCAACTGAGATCAGAGAAACCTAGGGTAAATCTCCGAAAGGCAAACATCTCCAGACAAGCAAGCATATCGCAGCAACGGAAAATAGCGTGCGCGTTCACACGAAGGGCGCTAAATCTAACACTGTTACAATGGCACTTCTGTGTAATACTTACGACATTCTGGTACTCAGTGACTGAAGTTAAAGTTATTGTATTATGATAAAGCATGAATTTTGTCTTGTTTTGCAGTTGAAAGTTCCAGTTTTTGCTTACGGTCAAAAGTCTGCAAAGACAATCCATGCATGATGCGGAAGAAGGGAGCGTGGAATGAGCAGACTGCCCTAGCATTTAGCAAAGCGCGTATATTTCAAATATTCAAAATTAATCTATTTTTCATCTTACACTCAGCAATTTTGTTGTGTTACTAAACAATGTCAAGAGTCTTCATCTAAACTTGTGATTGAATCAGCCTATCAGTTGTATGACTAGCATATGTATAAAGTGTAATTTTAGCGTTAGCAATACATTTGATTCCCCTTTTATTACATTTTCTTTAGAGATAGGAAGGTGCCATTGAACATGATAACTTACAGTACTGTCCTGCTAGTGTGTGGAGCGCATCAAAGCCATAGGTCAGTGTGGCTTTGATTGATAGTCAAATGAAATACGTGCAACAGGTGTCAATTTACACATAGGTTAATAAGTCGATTTTTATGTTTCCACCCACTGTACCACTGCCATTTCTGTAACTGTACCACTGCCATTTCTGTAACTTCTTACGACGTGCTGGCACCCAGTGACTTTTGTTAAAGGCACTTAACATTAGCATTAACTGCAGTTTCATAAAATCGATTGGTAAAAAGTGTTTACAAACTTGACTAAATAAATCAGATTCAATGGCTAGATGTAGCATGATCTTATCTACAAAATACAATATATGGCTAAGTGTAGCCTACCGAGCTAAGTGTACCTGGCTTGCTTTTCCGTCTCCCTAAAGAGATCGGAGTGTCTTGATTGGCTCAAATAAACACTACAACTAAATAATTGCTACAAACAGCCACCCTCCCCAAAACGACTTGTGTGTGTGTGTGTGTCCTGAAAATATGAAACATAAAAGCACATATTAACCTGCAGCAGTCAGCGGAAGTAAAACTACAAACTAACTGTTTCATTGACACTTCTGTTTAATACTCCATAGGTCAATGTGGCTTTGATTGATGATCAAATTAAATGTGCAACAGGTGTCAATTCACATATAGGTTCATAATTTGGCCATTTTAGAATATATAAGGTTCTCCTAAATATCAAATTGAAAGATATGTATCCTACACATCCATATAATTTATCGTCAAATCGGAGTTATGGTTCATGAAGAGTAGATTTTTGTAGGTTTACATACATTTTCCATGTACAGGAAAATCCATCATGGCAGACAGAGTAATTTTTCTCACTTGATGTATTCATTGATCATACACTGTCATACAAGTCTAACTTGTTGTTGCATTAAGAGAGCAAGAGGAATGTTGAGGTCCTACAGCTAGATAAGAAGATCTGGTCTTTGTTATGATTCGTGGCACCCAACTGTATGCTAAATCCTGTGGCAGTTTGACCATCTGTTAAGGTGGTCATTCTATTGTGACAATTCTCCCTCTTTGGGAGAAAGTTGGGAGCTATTAGGGCACCTGGATAAACACAGGATAAAAGAGAATATACAGATGGGGCCAGGAAGGTAACATTGTTTTGACACACCCCTAGACCAAATGAATATGCAAACCTAACCTGAGTGTATAAGAATGTATGTAACTTTGAAATAGTAGAGATGCTTCCCTGTCACTCTGGGTGACGGGGAACCAGGATTTCCTTGCAAATGAATATTTAATTAACAGTTAATTGTGCTAAAGACCTTATTTGTTATTCTTACCTGCAACGGTTAAAAACTAGATTGTATAGATATCTAAAATTAGGTTGTCCTATTTCTGTTGGACTCTGGTCTTTTTCTAACAGGTTGATTGTGCATTGCCAGAATTAGACCTCTGGACACTCGATTCCTCCCCTGTTCTGGCCTATGACATTGCAGGGTTGAGACGGGATTGCCTGTCTGGAGAGTGACCCGTGTCTTCTCAGTACTGGTTTTCCAGTGGGAATTGAACCTTGCAGGTGAGAGCACAATACAATTGATTGTGGCTGGTGTTTAGGGCTTGCATGTGTACAGATTTGTATGCGGGTTAGGGCTCACTTATGTACATTTCTATTCAGGTTAGGGCTTGTTTGGAAGTAGGCCTATGAGTGTTAGGGCGCCTCTATTGACTAGGGTCATATTTTGGTTATGTTGTGTTTTTAAATTATGCTTTTCAAATTGATTTGTGGACTCGCCCTGAGCTGTTGGTTGGAGCAGGGAGTGCCCATATTTCGAGTTACGGCTAGTTGTATAATAGTTCTGATCCGTCTACTGATTATTTTTGCATTGGTCGATCTGGTGGCCTACATGCCTTATTTTTTATCATTTGGATTCCCTGTGCATGAGGGATAAATTTTTTCAGGTAATATGCGTTTCTTCCGAGGTTGCAGTTAGGGCTGCCTCATATTTTGTGGTGCTGTCCCGCTGCCCGGGAGTGATCTTGGGTATTTTTGCATTTATTATTTTCGGTTCTGGTTGGCTGTACTTGGACTTGTGGTCCTCTACTTAAAGAAACAATGTTTCAGATATGTTTTCTCTCTCCTTATCTTGGGGAGGATCAGTGGTGGAATGAAGGATGGCTGGCAGGTCAGGAATAAGTTTGGTGGTTGAAATAAGGACATCACAGGGATGGGTGTCAATCATTGTGGTTCTCAATCTGCTTTTGTTCAGAGTTAAGAGCAAAAGTTTGCCGAACAGACTCATCTTTCTTTTTGCTTGGCGTCGCATCAGAGGAAACTTGACCTTTTCCAAGCTCTGGTAGAAGTTGGGTAGAGAGAGAAGCTGATGTTCATTCTTCAGAGAATCATTCACCTAATTGCAGACTCTCTTCCGCTTCTTCTGCGTCCATCAGGAAGGGAGTCGAGAACAGCTTAATTTCTTTCTCAATGACAGAAGTCTTGGAAGCGCTGACTGAATTCTGTCAAAAGAGATGTGATCACAGACACATATTTCCCCTTTTTAGCAGAAAGGTTGGCCTTTGGAAAAGCACATTTGATTTCGGACAACATGGGGAAGTGCACAGCATTGAAGTTGCAAAGTTGCAGACAAAGTTTTACACGATTTTACATGATTTTGAGAGTGTGGTACAAGCTGGTCTTTACCTTCATATTAAACTGTTGGTCATAACAGAAGTGCACAATCATAAAACATAACATGTCAACAAAGAGAAAAGAAAAAAATGAAATGACCCCTGTTCAAAAGTCTGCATACCCTTTGTTCTTAATACGGTGTATTGCCCCCTTTAGCGTCAAAGACATCATGGAGTATTTTGTAATAGTTGCCTAGAGGCCCCAAATTCTTGCAGGTGGCATAGCTGCCCATTCGTCTTGGCAAAATGAGTGGCTCAAAGATATTAAGGTCAGAAGACTGATGGCCACTCCAGAACCTTTTCCTGCTGTAACCACTGGAGGGATAACAGTGCTTACTACCCCCCCCCCCCCCCTTTTTTGTGGCATTGGTGCAGTAAAGGCTTTTTTTCTGGCAACTAATTTTTGTTCAAGTATTGTCATATTGTGCACTTTGATACAACCACACTGTCTTTTCTTCTGGCAGTTGTGGCTGAAATCTTTCATGGTCGACCTGACCTTGGCTTGGTATCAAGAGATCCTCAAGTTTTCCACTTCTTAATAAGTGATTGAACAGTGCTGACTGGCATTTTTATGGCTTTGGATATCTTTTTATATCCTTTTCTATCTTTATAAAGTTCCATTACCTTGTTACGCAGGTCTTTGCCAGTTCTTTTCTGCTCCCCATGGCTCAGTATCTAGCCTGCTCAGTGCAGCCACGTTAAAGCTAACAAAATCATTGACTATTTATACACAGACACTAATTGGAATTTAAAAAGCTGCAGGTGTGGGAAATTAACCTTTAATTGCCATTTTAATCTGTGTTTGTCACCTTGTGTGTCTGTAACAAGCCCAAACATCATTCAAGGCTATTTAAACTTTTGATCAGGGCTATTTGGGTGATTTCTGTTGTCATTATGATTTCAAAAGGAGCCAAACAAAATACATGGCTTCATATGATCACTATCCTTAACTAAAATAGATTTTTTTGCATGATCAGTCATATTTTCAATATTAATGCCAACATGTCACAATTTCTGCCAAGGTATGCAAACTTTTGTGCACAAATGTACAAAGACTTAATCCACTCCTCCACATCTATGAAGCATTCAACATTCTTTTTACTAGTCCAAATTCTCTTTTCCTGGACTCAATACTTAATCAGGCTTAAACAGAGGATGATCAATGAACACATACGTTTAGTAACATTTACCACAACAACACAACACACAGGTTCATCCCAAAAAAAGAAAAAGTAATATTATGAAAAGGCAATTTCTTCCCGTAAGAAGTGACTCCATGCAACATATGGTAAATGTTTTGTACACTTTTTATTTACTGTGTCAGTAAATGTCTTTACTTACAATGTTATCTTATCCATTTATTGTGTTTACTGTCATGCACCAATACACCATAGCAAATTGTTTTGGGGTAAACCTACTTAACAATAAAGCTGATTCTAATTCATATATTCTAGATACATTACACATAGTGAAAGATTTCTAGGCTTTCTTGTTTCAATCTTGACTACAGCTTACGGAAATCAAAAATCCATTCTCTAAAAACATAAAAGAAGGGCCTTTTACTGCAAAGAATACTGGGACACTGGCAAGTCATTGTGCAATGTTTAAAAAATAATACAGAGAATTAAACGAGCAGAAAACATAACACAATATTTTAGACAGTACTGTGTAAGTTTACCCAAAATATGAGTAAACCTATTTGATGTTCTTCAGCATGCAAAAACATTTTCAGACTAAGTTAGTCACGTACGATAGTCATGCTAGAATATGTCTAGCAAATCATTTCTGTTTTCAGTGAAGGAGACAACACTGCCAAACACTGTAATAGCAATATTTTTTGATAAATATGCCACTAACAGATAATAATTAATCAGTGGTCTAACGAAACCTGTTGATTATATTTGGTCCTTGATTGATTGTTTACACATTAGAGCTGTAAATGTTTAGACTGCAGCAAAATAAAAAGGCTACAATAACCTTAACCCAATATGCAATTCTCTGATCAGTACTAAAACAGAAAGGCCAGATCAGCTAAAAAGTACAGAGATTAGTCATATCACCTCATTTGTAAAGCATAGTGGAGGTAGGGTCATGGAATGGGCATGCATGGCAGCCACTGGAACTGGCTCACTCATCTTTATCGATGAGCAGCAACAATAGGTAGGGTACTCTATGGGATTTATGTTGTTAGCCTAATAGGTAATAGCCTAAACATTCTACAAGGTTTATGTTTAAGGTTTACTATTTCAGATATGACTGTGATTGGG
This sequence comes from Novumbra hubbsi, assembly GCA_016801125.1. NCBI lineage: Eukaryota > Metazoa > Chordata > Actinopteri > Esociformes > Umbridae > Novumbra > Novumbra hubbsi. The sequence continues at coordinate 40,490 of JACXGK010000369.1, forward strand.
ATTGAATGTCCCTGAAATGTTATTTTATGTTATTTTACCAGGCAAGTTCAATTAAAAAACATTGTTTTCAACACTGACATTTTTTTTATTTTTGGGTTGCAGATCAGGTATGAGCACCAACCTATGGTTGAGACCTTCAATGTTATCATAATTTCAACAACATCTTGTTTAAAAAAAAAAAAAGCACTTGCTGCTGGAGCCCATACCCATGGAAGGCCAGACAGGTTCAGCATAGGTAGCACATGGACTACTATTCTGACTCTCTACTCCAAATTCCTTCCCAGGCCTGGCGAGCACGATTGTCTTAATGCTCTGTAGGTACCGTAAAACTGTCAGTAAGTATGTGCTTAAAGCATGCGTGATGTGACCAGATGCGCGACTGTGCTTGTCTTAGTTGTCCCAGTATCAATTAGGATCTTACCCGTCGTTGGCTAACCAGCCCTCTTCACTGGCCACACTTCAGAACTCATAATGGGAAGGGTTGCAGGAAGAACCATTTAAATCAGGGGTCTCAAACCGGTTCCACGGAGGGCCGAGTGTCTCTCCGTGCAGGTTTTAGTTTTTTCCTGTTTGAGACCCCTGATTTAAAGTGATTGTCACTCAAGTCACTTGAGTCAATTGGCCCACCAACACTGCCATGCCCAGACATCCTCACAGCAAAGAGCGGACAGTGTCATGGGCAGGGACAAAAACTCTATACCAAAGCACTTACTCATAAAATCATCCATACCACACGTACACTCCGACACACACATAGACATATATACTGTACATATATAGATATATTAGCATCCAAACTTATATTTTGTACATCTATACTTACTCACATACACCTAACCTAACTACACCTATACTCCTAGAAGTGCAATTTTGTATGTCTAGATGCCATATGTGCGACCATCTTTCCCAATATATTAACATGTTTTCATTTTCAATTGTGGTACAACTGTATTGCATACTAAAATGTTGTTAACTGTAGTGCTTTCTTCGATGTAGCTTTGAAGATGCTTGACACATCAGCCATTCGTGAACTTGGTTCCAGAAGTTAACAGCTATTGGACAGTACCAAGAGAAAAAAACTGTAATGACACATTAAATGTTGTCTTATATACAGCACATACAGCTAATTCCATGGAAATGGAACATATCCTCCCAGATGTTTTGAATTTTATAAGGTTTGTGCAGTCAAACTTGTTATTGTCAGTTGGAACAGCTACATTTTACGGTTGATATGGATCCATTTTAGCCATGCATGGTTTTTAATTGATGGTCGACCAGGTAGTTCCTTGTTTTCTATATGCATTAGTGATGCTCTTGGACTTTTTTTATCCATTGTTGTGGCCAAGTTGCAACAACCCGATTGTACTCCTAAAGTGAATGTGAACAACTTTCCGTGGCCAAAAGCTTTGAGAATTATACAAATATAAATTTTTATAGTCTGCTGCTTACATTTTTATGACAATAATGCTCTTTGAATTTGAGAAATGCTTGGACCCATTATCTCTTTCGCATGTATCCTCTCCCCTTAACCGTCCCCCATAACCCCCTACCTTAATCCCCCCAAAAACATTTCCACTGCATTTCAGCCCTGCCGCAAAAGGACCAGCTGACATCTGACAGTGTTGACGAGAACAAGGCTGGAGAACAACTCTGTTATGCTGATTGAGTTAAAATAACAGACTGGAAGCCTTAAGAGGAGGGTGGGGCTCAGCACTAGTGAGGACTGGTGTAAAGTCATTTTCTCTGACAAATCCCCTTTCCGATTGTTTAGGGCACACGGAGAAGAAAAGGTGAGCACCACCATCAGTCCTGTGTCATGCCAACAGTAAAGCATCCTGAGACCATTTATGTGTGGGGTTGTTTCTTAGCCAATGGAGTGGCCTCACACTTTGGCCTACAAACATAGCCATCAATAGAAAATAGTACCAAAACATCCTGAGAGCAACTTCTCCCAACTTGTCATAAGGCAAAAGTGATAACAAAATGGCTCGTGGAACAAAACATAGACATTTTGGGTCCATGGCCAGGAAACTTCCCAGACGATAATCCAATTAAGAACTTGTGATCAATACTCAAGAGGCGGGTGGACAAATAGAAACCCCCAAGTTCTGACAAACTTCAAACATTGATTCTGCAAGAATGTTCGGCCATCACTCAGGATGTGGCTCAGAATTGACCCCATGCATGGGCAGATTGCGAGGTCTTTTGGCCACGGCTGTACTTGTAATAGTTGAGTGTAAGAAATGATTTCCCCCTCTTTAGTAGTTATGTCTTTAACAAACATGATACCATGGGCATACATTTTTGTCATGAAATATACCTTTTATTAATATATTTGAGTTAAGCCATATTATTTGCTGCATTACATTGACTGGATAATGGTGAAATGTTAGATTAGAAAGCCTATTTCAATTGAGAGCAAACATTTCAAGGGGCCAAGGATACAATAAAAACAGATTGGCCATACTTTCAGAGGCAAAACAAATTTACTTTAGCCCTAAAGAAATAGTTCAGGATTTTGGCTAAATCAGCTAAAGTGGTGGATACAATACTTTTTAATTAATTCTTCAAAAGAAATTATAATTTCTCATAGGAAACGAGTAAAGTTCTCTACATTTTCATTCAAGGCAGCAAAATGTGACAACAATGCAAGTGATTAGATGACAAAATCAAACATCAATGAGCATTTCATTTTTTTTTCTTCATTCTCCAAAACGGTCCTCTGGACCTGTGAGTGGCAACGGCAAACTACTTCTAGCACTGCTTTCCTTTCTAAGGCTTCTCAGGCACTTGTCAAGTCTCTTGATACATAGTGTCACATCATCTCTTGTAATTCCCACAGCTGAGGCAGCATTTAGATATGGGCATGGATAGGACTCAGAATGGGACATGAAGCCAGAGAACGTATGACCGCTAACTATCTGTTTGTTGCCAAGGGCAACCACCCTGAAAAGAAACAAAAAAGACATTACCATATCTTTTGCTCACTACCATTGTCTTGAAACTAGAAACTTGTATGTTCCCAAAAGAAAAAACAAAATGATCCTATACTACAAACACATTGTAGCAGTCTATCATCGTCTAGTACTGTTGCAACACAAAATATAAAAAAACAACCCTAATGTATTCATGTTTCCACCCCCTTTAGACTTCTCCACATTTGATGTTATAGCATAATATTTAAATACATTTAATCTGGTATGTTTGCCACAGATCAACACAGAAGTCAATTAAGTCAAAGTGAAAAATTACATAAGGAAATCCTTAGAAATTATTACTAGTATTTAGAGAAGGTGTATACCTTTCTAAATCATGTCCAATCAATTGAGAAAAAAAACACATCATTGTAAATTTAACTGTAAATATAAGTTAAATAAAGTGTTGAAAATTGAACACAAATGGGTTGTAGTTAGAGGTTCTTTTGTTATGCCCAAACTATGCACAGAATTTGTTCCCTTGCCAATGGTGATGATTACCTTGCACCAGATACCTGCCTTGTAAACAGCATGGAGCCCAGTTGCGTCACAGCCTTGTCACTCTGTGCCTGAAGGCCATCCAAAGACATTGCTAAATAAAAATGACCACAAACAAAAGGTCATCAAGCTTGATACTCACAGCAAATGTATGCAAAATAAAAGCAGGGCGTTTGCATGTCGAAATGTGTGTGGTATTGCGTGCAATTGTTAAAAAAACATTCATCACTTATCCTGGACACAGAATGAATTATTTCATGAATATGGCAAAACCAAATGTTCATCTGAAGGTTTATGAAAATACAATTTACAATACAATGCCAATATGGGTAGAGCAGAATACTACATTTAAGTAAAGATGCTGGCTTCTTCAGTTAAATTTCACTGCAGTTAAAGGCAAGGCAAGTTTATTAGTTCACTTCATAAAAATTGCAATTCATTTCTTTTTGCATTAGAACCAAAACAAAATAAAATAAATTAATTTACTATTAAAAACAAACCACATAGAAAAAAATTCTACCTCTCCAGTCTTTGTCCTTACTCGTGGAACAGTTAGCAGATCATGTCCTAATGAACTAATAGGTCTAGAGGGTTCATACTGAGAGATGGTCTGAGATGTCACTTGGCCCCGAAGTATTCAGTGATATATAGACCGATAGATTAAAATAAATACTATGCAATACGGGGAGCCAGTGCAAAGACCTAAAAATGTGTGTAATGTGTTATACTTTCTTATTTTTTCTTCGAACTTGAGCAGCAACGTTTTGAATGAGCTGAAATTTATTTTCTGAATGCTTTTTTAAAGAGACCTAAAAATCTGCCATTACAGTTATCAAACCAACTGGAGATAAAGCATGGCTACTACTGGTAATTAATGATTACTTATTTAGCTGCAGATAGTTCTGGCATACCCAATAATTGACTGGATTGATTTGTGACCTAATTTCAATCTAGAAATGTGAGGCACATTGCCCAGGAACGGCCCAGCAAGGATTTCCTTGACTCCTCGTACTCCTCCGCAACTTCCTTAGGCGGTTCAGTCCCTGCAGATATCCTGGCACGACACCTGGCACCACTAAACCAGCAGTGTTACATGGAAGCAGCTTTACTAACTTTAGAATTGCAGATATAGTAACTCAGGGAGGATGTACGTGGAGCTGTGATGAAGGGTGTACAGGAAACATCTTACTCAGTGATGGGCTTTGTGGCCTGTATCTTACCCAGTGATATAGGATTGTGTGGGGTGTGCAGCAGTTTTTCTCCATGAGTCTCAGCAAGTCTTTTCAACTCCTGTGCCAGGTAGGTGTACATCTCCTTCAGGCCATACAAAAAAAGACAGATATAAATAGCACTCCCACTTTCTCACTCAGTTTTATTTTAGGAGCAGGCTGTATATCGCTAACCAAGCAGCTTTCCTCCAAGGACAGGTTAGAATATAGCTTTTCAATCTATGGTCTAAGACAGCCACTGTACACTAGGACAACAGGTCTGTGAGAGCCGGAATTCTTACTGGTTGGTAGTTGATCAAGTAGTTATGTCATGCAATAAAATGCAGATTAATTACTTAAAAATAATACAATGTGATTCTGTGGATTTTGTTTTAGATTCCGTCTCTCACAGTTGAAGTGTGCTTATGATAAAAATAACCGACCTCTACATGCTTTGTAAGTAGGAAAACCTGCAAAATCGGCAGTGTATCAAATACTTCTTCCCACTGTATATGTTTACTTTCAACTTGTGGAGTTTCATTGTGATATGAGTATATCTGCGGAAAAAACCCTGTTAACTGTGGTGTCTGTCCTTAAAACCAAGATATGAATTAAGCCATTAAGATGCCGAACTTAAGACAGTCTGCCAAGCAATTTTTCTCAGTTTTACTCTAGGTGTAGTTACGATGGTTTTGCCTGCCTATTAGCCCTGTGTATTTTATCCTTGTCTTTCCCTGTCACTGTGCCAGCTTTATCTACCTCAGATGTTTTTCCCGGAGCTTACCTTTGTTAAATTTAGCATTTTTGGATTACCTGTGATATCATCCCCTGTCTCAATCAAAAATATGACAGCTGGCAGGCTAGATGTTCACCTGAAAATGCTAAATTTGTGTAATTCGAATTGTAATTTGAATATGCCTCATTTATGATTAAAGGTATTCAATCAGGATGTTGATAGATACTGAAAAAGCTCAGGATGTTGATAGATACCCAAATATGGGAAATTCACCATGACCTAGCAATTGAAGTAATTGCTTGCTTTAACCAAGGTTTTGGAACCGGGGGATATATAAATGTACAGTATATTATCTGTAAAAGACATGGAAATCACAAGTGTGAAATTGTAAACCATCCTATGGGGGCTGTTGTGGCAATAATAATAGATTTGACGTATCAATGGATTATAAACGATATAGTCCAGTTACACAGTGAGGTTAAGTGAAGGTACGGAGTCCTTTGTTTCTGCACAAGTAAGAAGAATGTGTGCGGAGTAAAGCAGCGCCATGCATAGAGAGCATCTGTTCTCTTGTGTGGTAGGTTTCAATTAATGGCGGGCATGTGTCTGAAATGGTCAGCAAGGACAGAGACGTCTGTAAATGAGTTAATGTTTGTATCTGTTCCCTTCTCGTGACCACTTTGATGACCCCTCTGAAAAACTCACTAGTGACCCCTTTAGGTTGGACCGGCCACCTGTGGTGACCTTAGTCCTCTGAGGGGAAGTTGGGGGAACAGACTTCCTTTCAGTATAAGCTAATAGATAATAGTTAACCAAGTGAACATGTGTTGTTAATAAAGTTAAGAACTGTTGCATTGTTTTGACACATCCCTAGACTGTATAAGTACTGATGACTCCTGAGGTGCTTCCCTATGAAGAGGATAACTTGTGCTATCTATGCCTATCTATATGCCCTATTGATAAATGCATAAATATAGTTAATTAGTATAGTAATTTTAGCATGCGTATATATTTTTGTAAACATATTGTTCAGTTCATCTATTTTGGATATCGATTAAATGTCCTTACATCCTCCATTTTATTCTGAGTATGTGACATTAAGAGACACTTGAAAAGCTTTGTTCTGTAAGTTTACACAAATATTACCTCTAATTGGTTACCACAAGTTGATGGTGGGCACTGTGCCAAATAACTTTACATGTAAGTAAGGATGTGTGTCTTTCTTGGGAAAACTTCCTTCAGGCTGGTTCTCCTTTTTAAAACTCCATGTGATCACATTAAAAGTAGCTTGAACGAAAGTATCTGGTTTTCTAGTGTTGCTTTGAGTAAACCAGAATTCAGTTGACTTTACCTGCAAACCTAGAAAAGCGTGAGTTTTAAATTAAAAGCTTTACCTGCCACTTTGGGTGACAGGGAATCAGGCTCTCCTTGCAAGTGAATCTTTAATAAACTGTTAATCGTGCTAAAGACTTTCTTCCTTTTCAGCCTAAATTATAATATAGACATAGTATAATTCCCATAATAGGGCCCTTATTTCATACTGGGACAACTGGTCGACTTGATCTATCAGATCCAGAAAAGTGCACAAACAATGGTAAAGGTTGTCCATCATGACCTACCAAGGTCCCTTCACCTCAACTGGGTGCTGGCCACCAAGACTCAGACCTGGAAGTAGCCAATTTGTTCATGGACAATGAGAACGATAACGACAGCCCGGGGAATCCAAAATGTAAATCTTTTATTGTCAAATGCACAAAATAACAATGCCATTCTAAGCAATGAAATTCTTATATGGCACGAGTCATCTACGCAGTGTCTAAAACAAGTCTAAAAAAGAAGTCTTTAAATATTATAAATATAAGTGTAATAATGCCTTTGAATGGTGTCTTTGTAAAAGCTATTGTGCAATAAATATGCATAGGACATCATAGAATTTCAACAGAGCATTGAAATGTTCATGTGATCATAGATAAATGTTGCTGGTTGAGAAGTCTTATGGCATGGGGGAAGTGCCCTGATGCTCCGGTAACATCTACCACATGGCAGCAGTGTAAACAGAACATAGCCTTGGTGGCAATAGTCTTTTATGATGTTACGTGCTTTTGTAAGGCATTGTGTCGTAGATGCCTTGCACGGAGGAGAGATGGCAAACACTGACTTCACCACCCTCTGCAGGGCCTTGCGATCAGCAGCGGAGTAGCTGCTGTTATATGGCAGTGATGCAGCCTGAGAGGATGCTTTCAATGGTGCACCTGTTGAAGTTGGTGAGATTTATTGTAGACATGCCAAACTTCTTGAGTCTCCTCAGGAAGTACAGGTGTTTTTGGGATGTTTTTCTGCAGAGTCTGCATTCTGGACCAGGTGGGGTCATCATTGATGAACACACAGAAGAACTGAAAGTTAAGATACTCTCTCCACCTCAGCTACATCAATGTGTATGGGGGTGTGAACCACCTCTGCCGCATCCTGAAGTCCACAATCATTTCCTTGCAGACGTTGAGAGATTACTACACTGTGTATGGGAAATTGTAGGTTTTGAGAGTGTTATGATCAAATGACTGCATATCCTTCCTTGAAATGGAAATGATTGAATTTATAACAAACAGACGATTAGAGAACAATGTTGTCCACCAGCTGTGAGCTGAGATGGATTGAAAGAAGAGACCAGCACTATCATACTATTTTAAGGCCTTTTAAGTGTAGAATTCTGACTAACATTTACTAAAGACAGAATCTCCTCCATTTCCCTTACATAACAAAACTGGAAAGTATAAGCTTTGTGTTTTAAGGTAGGGGAAAGGTACTGCGAGAGTCTAAAGTGAGTATGATGAGAATCCTGTTCGACAGGAAAGTTTAATACCAGATTATCTCAGATTCCACATTCCTTGTTGGCTACATCTGCTGGCCAGAAGAAGTGCCTGACTACGTAAAGGCTGTGACTACACAATTGAAAAGACTATATGTGGTTTCAAACATAACCTTTTGACAGCGGTGATCTCCCAATGTGTTTGCAAAGGTTGAAAAAGACAACCCCACACAGCCCATGTCGGGAAAAGGGTGGGTTGACAGGGAAAGAGGGGCAGTGACAGGCCACATACACACACAGTTCACAAAACCGACAAGTAGCCTTGTAGTTTTGACAGTGATGTGCAGTATAATCACTGCCTACCCTGGAGCTTTGGAAGAAATGGAAATGTATTTTATAGTGTTCCAAATAAATATTTCTTTCTGCATTGATTATTGATTTGTCAACAGATTAGGGCTGCAACTATCAACTTTTTTTATGTTGATTCCTACTTAATTGGATTGAAAAAAAAAAAATAATCCAGAATGAAATAAGTGTTCAATTTAAAATAAGTTTAGTGTTTTCCTTATCCTGTTCCGATGCCTTTATTAAAACAACTGCAGACTTGAGTGACAATACACACATACAACACTTTAAAAATTGTTCATCCTCCAACCATCATGAGTCCTGAAGTGTGGCCAGTGAAAAGGGCTGGTTAGCTAAAGACGGGTAAGATCCTAACGGTTATACAAAGACAACTTAAGACAGTTGGAGTAGAGGGTCAGAGTAAGGGGAAACGGAGGAACCCATGTGCCACCTATGCTGAACCTGTCTGGCCTTCAAATGGGTGTAGGCTCCGGCAGTAAGTCATGTCAGTACAGTCAAACTATCTTTTGCCGTTTTGCACAATTCTAGGGGTTATTTGAGTGTCTGACTATGCTTGTGCAGGCATTACATTTTTTGTAAATTAATTAAAAATATATATATTTCGAAATGTTTTTCTCCTGCATCTGGTGCAGACCCAAATAATCGATAATGACAATCATGGCCAAAATATTTTATTATTGACGTTATACATTTTTATAGATTAGTTGTTGCATCAGAATTTATTTTAATTTTGTGGATCCCCCCTAGTTCATGTACAAACAATCTGGATGGTTGATGCCTGCTTAGTACGTTCACATATTCTTACAAATGGGTTTGGAAAAGCACAAAGCCTCTGTGCTTTTCGGTTGTAATTATGTTGCTTTCTTCCAATCCAAATATTTTACCCATCCGGTCCCAAGAGAAGGTCTAGTTAACTTGCCTTGCTAGTGATGGAAATGCCAAATTCATTGGTGCGTCTAAAACAATTTTCCACATTATCTGCCAATGGGTAGACAAACACCTGATTTTACAGATTTACCACAGCATATTACCAGACGTTTCCAAAATTAATAGTATTTAAGAAACAAGGCTGTTCATGTTTACTTTTTCCACATGCTTTTGTTATAGTTTCTGGTAAAATGGTTTAGCCTCATCATCTCCTGGTCAAAACTACGAAGCTTTGGATACAGGACACTTTTCCTAGGGCTACTCCAAAACTTTGGAACTCGCATCCACAATCCATCCATGACTCAGAATCTGTTACCATCTTCATCCACCGCTTCAAGCCTCACCTGTTCAAACAAGCCTACCTCTAGCCTCTGCCCTTCATCCAGTGTCATGTCGGAGTACTTTGCTTTATGTTTGTCTGTGTATTGTCCAATGGCTCTCCTCAGATGTTTGTCATCTGTCAGTGAATTGGAAAATTGTCTCACCTTCCGTTCAGCTAGAAGTTTCTTGTAGCCTCTGGCCCCCAGGGTAAGCAGGGTGATCAGCACATCCAAGGATGGCGAGGCTGATGCTCGACCTAGAAACAAGGGGCAGTAAGAGTCACACTGGGACAAAGGATATTTCTTCATTTCTTTTTAAAACCTGAACCCTTACAAGGATTCTATCAATAACTAATATCAGTTTTTAACAAATAATGGGACAATCTGCAGCAAGTATATCCAATTGTGAATGAATTAATGAAACAAACCCATTGATTCCGGACTAATATTACTATATAAATGCACCATGTAAATTGAACATTTTTCATATGAATTAAATTAATATTGTGCTACTCCATTACAAAAACGTACCCTGACATACATTCCTGACTTTGACCACATACCCCGTCCTCAGCTTTTTACAAAAACAATGCTTAGGTTAAAACTAAGTACTAGCTTTAGAATTAGAGCAATATATACAGGTGCATCTCAAAAACATTGAATATCATGTAAAAGTTCAAATCAAAAACATCTTAATATATTCTAGATACATCACAGACGAAGACAAAATAAATATTCTTTTGAAAAAATCTTGATAATTACAGTTTACAGCGCAGGAAAATCTAAAATCCAGTATCATAAAATATTAGTATACTAGACTACAGTAGAAGTGCCAGAGCGGGCAAATTTTATATCTTGGCTTAACCGGCTTAAATTTTAAACATGGCTTAATAATAGGATAATGCCATCAGCCTTGAGGACCTCCGTGTTTTCCACGCTGATAGAACGGCAGTAGACTCAGGTAAGACCAAAGGAGGTGATCTGTGCATCTACGCCAACCTCATCGGGAGTCACTGTACTACCAATCTGGAATATCATATGATTAACTGCAGACCCTTTCACCGGCCTCGGGAGTTTACGTCCATTGTTGTTACCGCAGCCTACATTCCACCTTATGCTAATGCTAAGCTAGCAATGAAATAATTGCAGGGTCCCATTAACAAACAACAAATCCAGATGCTGCTATAATTGTTGCTGGGGATTTCAACCACTCCAGCTTGAAAACAGTTTTCTGTGTCCCGACGATAGTCCTACCTCCTCCACTACCTCCTGCCATTTGCTGTATACAGTTAGTACTTCTTATTGCATATTTACACTTTGACACCTCATTTGACCCTTGCACTAATGCATTCCGTTTGTACTGCAAACTGCACATCTGCACTTTGTACAATGTTATGCTGCACATTAACTAACTATGCCATTTGCACATCCATACACTGCGCTTCATTTATAGGTCCATACATTGGAGCATCTGTACACTGACACTGCCCTGCACAAAATGTTTGCACTGCACATTTTTGCACTTCTGGTTGGATGCATACTGCATTTTGTTGTACTGTACTTGTACTATTCAATGACAATAAAGTTGAATCTAATCTAATTTATTTGAGAGTTACTGGCGGTAAAAGCATGAAACTCAATGATTATTGGTTGGCCGAAATGAAAATGAAAAATTCATAGATATCATGCTCTATCTGCGCTTTGATGACAAGACCACTAGGACAGCCCGCCTTGTGACTGATAAATTTGCGATGATATCGGAGGTATTCAATACGTTTGTGAAAAACTGTGCATTGAGAACATAACTTTCTTATACAAACAACTGTTTCCCTCGCAGTGTCGCTTTACACAAAAAATTGCCAATAAACCAGACATTTGGCATTAAATTCTGGGTAGCCGCCAACAAAATACATGTTGAACGCACAACACTATTTACGGAAAGATGAAAGTAGGCTGGCTGGTCAGCGGATAGCCGACAATAGTGTCATGAGTCTGCAAAAAGGAGGTGTAAAGTCAGTGTTCAATGTTCAGGGAACACAACTTGTGAGCTCTGCCAGACATGTTAGCGATTTAACTTGAGACGACATCTATAGATTCGCGATACGTCCTTTAGGTGGGGGGTGGGTGCATTCTTTACTAGCTCAAACAAAAGAAACCCTGAGCACAATGCAATGGCCAAGACTAAGCTAATGTCACTTGTTTTATTTAGTGATATTTGGGTTTTGTGAGCAGGTCGATTTATTGTGAAATTGAAAACGTAACACGGACATTGGCCGTAGAGGGACAGTAGTAAGGTGAATGAGCAAGACAATCTCCTTGACATCGCCAGTTCAGTTGCCAAAGTCATTTTTATTTTATATTTTCTTCCTTGCTATTTGTATTATTCCGCCAATATTTCCCCACTGCAATGCTGAACCAAAACATTTTGACACAAGATAAAACAGACACCCAAACGTTTCAGCCTTGACATTGGATCCGTACAAGAAGCGCCATCTAGCGACCATTAAGTGTCAGAAAATATGTCCCTGTCTGTAGACTCATGGGCAAATTTTGCCCTGTCAAGGTAACAATGGCTCTGCGCTTCTATTGATAATGTATGCACTCAATACTTGGTCAGGGTTCTTTTGCACAAATTACTATATCAATGCAGCGTGGGATGGAGGCAATCATGCACTGGTACCGCTAAGTCATTATGGAAGCCCAGGTTGCTTTTATAGCAGCCTTCAGCTTGTGTGTTGTTTGATCGGGTGTATCATTTTCACTTGACAATACCACATAGATTCTCAATGAGGTCAGGTAAGTTGGCGGGCCAGTCAAGCACAGTAATACAATCAGCAGCAAACCAGTTACCAGTTGTTTTGGCACTGTAGGCAGGTATGAAGTCCTGCTGGTTAAGGAAATCAGCATTTACAAAAACAACTTGTCAGCAGATGGAAGCATGAAGTGCTCTAAAATCATCAGCATTAACCCTAGACAGATGTAGCCAACAAACACAGTGGACCAACACCAGCAGATGACATGGCACCACCAAAAATAACTAACTGTGGAAACGTCATATTGCAACTTGGATTATGCACCTCTCCACTCTTCCTCCAGACTCTAAGACCTAGATTTCCAAATGAAATACAAAATGTACTTTCATCTGAAAAAAGGACTTTGGACAACTGAGCAACGGTCCAGGTAATTTTCTCTTTTGCCCAGTTAAGACCCTTCTGACAGTCTCTGGTTCAGGATTGTCTTAACACTAGGAATTGTGTCCAATTGTAGCCCATTTCGTGGACACGTCTGCACGTGGTGGCTCTTGATACACTGACTCCAGCCTCAGTCCACTCCTTGTGAAGCTCCACTAAGTTCTTGAATCGTTTTTTGCTTTACAATCCCCCAAAGGCAGTGGTCATCCCTGTTGCTTGCGCACCTTTTCTCACCACACTATTCCCTTCCAGTCAACTTTCCATGAATATCTTTGATTCAGTACTCGGCAAACAGCCAGCCCTTTCAGCAATGATCTTCTGTGGCTTACCCTCCTTGTCTGAACCAGACTGAGATATTGAAGGGGAGTTAATAAGCTGATTAGAGCTCTTCATAGGATGACATCTGTATTATACATATTTTATTCTAATATAATGAAGCTGGAAGCTGTAATCTTCAAGATTTGAAAAAAGACTTGAAATGTTTCACTTTATGTAATGAACCTAGAATATGAAGGTGTCACATTTAGATTTGAATTACACTAAATTTGTCTTAGATGCACCTGTAATTAATGTATATCATTTTAAATATAGTTCAGTGGCTCCCAAATAAAAACCTGTAACTTTACAGCACCTAGCATTTGACATTCAAATTTAGATGCAAAATATCTCTCAAACTCAATGATGGCACCATTACACTTAAACGTGGTTCACACACATGCAGCAATTTTAAACAGCACTAACCTGGATACATTCTGCTGATCTCCTGAATTAAAGATTCATTGAAACCAGCAATAATGGCACCACCTACTGGAACCATGAAGTTTTTGTCGAGACTTTGAACAAAGGCATCAATTCTCCCAACACGAGCTCCCTAAAAAGATTATAGAAATAAGTAAAACTTGGCCATTGATGATTTTCAATGATTAATGAAAGAGGTACAACATTGGTACCTGCTGAATAAGATGCATGCACTTGGATGACTGCACTCCATAAGCATTGTTGACAACATGGGGGATGTCATATTTGGCACACATAATGGATAGCTCCTCCAATCTGCAAGAACAGAGGAGAGCAAGTTTAGCAGTTTATAATGACAAAATGTAATAAATCACTTAACGGATTGTGAAAATCCCCCAAACATCCTACAAAAACTCAAAGTGAAATAAGTAATCATTAAAACATTTCCTGTTAACTACTCAAAAAAACACAACGGCCTACCGTATACCACGAAAGTTTAAAAAGTAATCTATAGTTAGTATATAAAATGTCCAACCACTGGTCACATTCTTCATGCTAATTCTTTGGAATCTAGCAACGGGCAGATCCCAAGACATTATTTATTTTCATGGGGAAACTTAACCTGATTTTTTTTAACCTTGGTTATTGATTGTAAGAGGCTAGCATTTCTTGGAGAGGCATGTAATGACTGATCATTATTCACTACATATCCATTACGTTTTAATTTGTCTCATTAATACTAGAAGCGCCGAGCCATTGTTACCCCCCTAAAGTGCCGTTTGGGCAAAATTTGCCCACAAGTCTACAGACAGGGACGTATTTACTGACACGTAATGGTCGCTAGATGGCGCTTCTCGTACAGATCCAAAGTCAAGGCCGAAACTTTAGGGTGTCTGTTATCTTGTGGCAAAGTGTTTTGATTCAGTGTTGCTCCGATTTCAAGGTAAGGTTTAACGATTGCAGTAACTACAATGTGTAAAGACGCCGGTCTGGCTTGGTTTTATACAATATAATATTGCGATCAATATTGCAGTTTGTATTGGTGGATTAACACAAATAGCAATGAACAAAACAAAAAGTCAAAATGACTTTGGCAACTGAACTGGTGATGTCAAGGAGATTGTCTTGCACCTTCACCTTACTGTCGATCTATGGCCAATGTCCATGTTACGTTCTAAATGTCACAATAAATCGAATAAACAATAAAACCCAAATATCACTAAATAAAACAATACCTTTAAAAGAACAAATGTAGAACAATGTATATTTTCAATTAGGTAAATACCAAACATTACGAAACGGTACTGTCAGTAACTTTCCGGTGGCGCAGTGGTTAGAGTGTACTGATAGTAAGCCCAGGGTTCATGGTTCGATTCCTCCTGTCTGCAACTTAAAATTTACTTTTCTCTTTCCGCAATTTTCCAATTGTCCCCAATTTTTGGAGTAAACCCAAATTGCTGCTTCCAGCTATACGTGTTATTATAATATTGTATACTAACAAGTGCCGGAGAAAACTACGCATTATAAAATGTATATAATGCGTTTTACATAATAGCTTAACCTTCATTTTCAATAATCTCCCTACTACACAATAGGCAGGACAAGGAGGAGCTATTAAAATTACAATGTTTGAAATATTCGTGTGAAATCACCTGATTTGACAATGAGCAATCAAATGGGTGTGTGCAATTTGTGGATACTCTAATTCAGGGGTCTCCAAACCGTTCCACGAAGGGCAGAGTGTCTGCAGGTTTTCATTCTCACCTTGTACTTGATTGATTAATTATGTCACTGATTGGTTAGGTCTACCCTCATCTGGTTATTTAGGTTTGAACCTGGAACCAATTTACAGGAAAAAACTAAAACCTGCAGACACTCGGCCCTCCGTGGAACTGTTTGGAGACCCCTGCTCTAATAGATAGATTTGGTCTCAAGTCTGGCAGAGCTCACAAGTTTTGTTCCCTGAACATTGAATGCTCACTTTACATTTCTTTTTCGCATTACAATATTGTCCGCTAACCGCTGAACAGCCGGCCTACTTTTATCATAGCGTTGTGCGTTCAACATGTATTTTGTTGGCGGCTTCCCAGAATTTAATGCCAAATGTGTCCGGTTTATTGGACATGTATTTTGTAAAGGGACTCCGCGAGGGAACAGTTGTTCATCTAATACAGTCATGTTCTCACTGCACTGTTTTTCACAAACTTATGGAATACCTCCGATGTCATCGCAAATGTATCCGTCACAATGCAGGCAGTGTTTGTGGTTTTGTCATCAAAGCGCAGATAGAGCATGATATCTCAAAATTTTAATTTCGGCCGACCAATAAAAATTGAGTTTCATGCTTTTACCGCTAGTAACACCTCTCAGATAAATAAGACCCATGAATGATTTTAGTTCGGCATCTGTCAATTTGTGGAGCTATATGCTTTATTTCGTCATGAGATAATTCTAATTATCTTTCATGTATATTTTCAATTAGGAAAATACCCAATATTCCGAAATGGCGCGGTGATTAAAGTGTCCTGATTGTAAACCCAAGGTCCTTGGTTCGATCTCTCCTGTCTGCTACAACTTCATATTTGCTTACCCAATTGTCCCCAATTTTTGGAGTAAACCCAAATTGGTTCTTCCAGCTATATGTTTTATTATTATGTTGTACATTAAAAACTGGCAGAGAAAATAACGCATTATAAAATCTATAGAATACGTTTTACATAATATCTTAACCTTCATTTTCAATAATCTCCCTATTACACAATACGCAGGACAAGGAGGAGCTATTAAAATTACAATGTTTGAAACATTCATGTATAATCACCTGATATGAAAATGAGCAATCGAATGGGTGACAAGTCTGGCAGAGCTCACAGGTTTTGTTCCCTGTACATTGAACGCTGACTTTACATCTTCTTTTCGCAGTCGCATAACAACATAACTACTTTCATTTCTCCATAAATTGCGTTGTGCATTCAACATGTATTTTGTTGAACGGCTATTCAAAATTCAATGCCAAATGTGTCCGGTTAATAGGCCATGTATTGTGTAAAGCGACACCGCGCCTTGTTCATCTACTACAGTTGTTCTCACTGCACTGTATTTCAAACTTATCGAATACCTCCAATATCATCGCAAATGTATCATTCACAAGACAGGCAGTCCTTGTGGTCCTGTCATCAAAGTGCAGATATCTGAGAATTTTTTATTTTCATTTCGGTCGACCAATAATCATTGAGTTTCATGCTTTTACCGCCAATAGCACCTTTCAAATAAATAAGATCCATGAATGCTTTTAGTTCGGCATCTGTCAATTTTAACTTTCCTGCAAATTTTGCTTAGCTCCCGCTTCCGTGTATTTTCTTACGTTTGTCGATGTCTGTGTCAATCAAACACTTTAGACTACTCAGTGGACTTGTAATATTTTCATATGTAATATTATTAGGGTTATTCCGTCAGGAGAAATCCTATTGTAATTGTAGGTTTCATTATTAGTCTGTCAAGTATATTTTCAATTAAAAAAATACCAAACATTCCGAAATTGTTGAATTATTTACTTTGTTGGTGGGGTAGTGGTTAGAGTGAACCTGTAATTGTAAACGCAGGGTTCATGGTTCAACTCCCTCTGTCTGCAGCAGCTTAAAATGTGCTTGTACGCTTCCGCATTTTGCGTATGCGTGCGGTACAAGTCCGTCAATTTTCGAATTGTCCCCAATGTTTTGGAGTAACCCAAATTGCTGCTTGCAGCTATATGTATTATTATTATTGAATTGTACACTTTATTTTACTTGAGAGTCAAAAAAAATAAACAGTTGCTTTCTACATACATACAACTACTAGACTACTTCAATATGTATGACACTGAATCATAACACAAAGACGTTCCGGACCTTTGCTTGAAGTAATTTGGTCTAACTGGACCTTTCTACATTTTAATTGAATACCACTGATCTATACATTTAGACACTTTAAAGATTTTTTTTTTTCAAACTACCAGAAGACTCGTATACGGGAGCCCTTGCGACATCTGCTGTTAGAAAAGAGAATTGCAACCATGGAATGCAGGAATAAAAATGTCAGAACGCGAAATTTAACATTGAACAGGAATTAAATATCCTTAAATCAGCTTATCTCAGTGTGATTTTGACAATTTAAATTTAAAATACTGGGTGATAAAACACATATTTAGGAAAAGTAAAAAAGCAGGGTTCTGGAATTTGATCGAGAGCGAAGATATACATTTTTTCCTCTTCACTGGGTAAAATCTGCCCATTTCTAGTGTTAACAATGATCAGAATATATCCAAACTGAGATTTATAAAACCAAAATCTAATATTGAATAATCTCCGAAGCCAGGTGATAACGCTGTCAATCAAACAGAGCTGAAATTCTATATTCGAAGAACGATTAGATAGCCAATGACCTTTGAAGATTTTGTATAATCAACAATTTGATATCTTCAAATGCATTGACTTAATTCCAATATTTTTGTCATTCAAATAAGTATGGTATTTCCCATCTCCTCACTGACTTAAATCAAAAGATAAAGGTTCTTTTGACCAAATTATTTTTTAGGGCTTCAGGTTCATAACATTTTTGTGAAGTTTGACTGGGCTTGGCATTTCATTCACCAGGATTGGAAAAGATGTAGTACTCATTTTAAGGCTTGATGCAATGTATATGTATGCTTTTGGCCAAATAATTATAAATTAAACTGCAAAACAAACAGTAAGCAGTTACAGAAATAACAAATGCCAGTTAATATAGCGCAAGAAAATTGGAGATGAACATTTGCTTTTTAACATCTCAATTGAACCGTGACTGGATGGCTTGAGGATTGAGCATACCTGTCTGGGACGCGAGGGGCAAAGCAGGAAGTAGTGGAGTGGACACAAAGGATGTTCTCCAATCCCAGCTCTTGTACCTTACGTTCCACTGCTTCCAGATCTGTTCTGAGCTCATCTCCTTCCAAAATGTTCTCAACCACCACTGGTTCAAACCCTAAACCAAGTTTACAAAGAGCAAGACAGTAGCGATCAATACAATCATAAATATATATATATATATATATATATATATACACACATTTCATTTTTTTTTTTTTTATTAAAATAAAATTAATAAATGAACATGGCAGATGCCAAAAACATTAAAGTTTTTATTATCTGAATATTATGTGTAATTGTTTGAATAGTATTCACTTAACCAAATTAGATGCTTTAATACCTATACCACATGAGTGCTAATACAAACCAGTTTCTAAAAGCTGTGTAACGCAGGATAACTTTCAAATAAAAACAGAATGCAATGAGGTACAAAACAATCATCCCTATGCATAATTGAAAATAGTAATGCTCCAAAACAAATGAGGTAACATGGAATCACCACAGTAAAACACCAAGGGACAGCTTCACAGACAAAGATTAAGCCTATTGGAGTTTCTATTAAACTTACTTTTTTACTGCTAGACTAGCCTTAATCTGGGTCAGCAAAACCACCTCTATGTCAAATAAAATCAATCTATCCAATTAAAATTAAGCAATTGTAAATTTATGCCATCTGTTTTGGTGCAAATTAAAGGGAAACACTTTACAATAAGGATACAGCAATACTCATTAATGCACACATTCATTGACATGAATTAATGAGTTATTAATGCATTTATAATCAAAATATTATTGATGCAAATCATGATTGGAGCCCATGTGTTAATAAACTTGAATATGTCTAGTTAACTGTTAAATTATCCAATTAAAGGAATAAATGTATACATTCCTTAAAAAATATATACTACAGATTCAAGATTTAGTGTCTTTCATCATAACAAAAACTAAATAAATATAAAATATATATTAAAGAACATAATCAGTTCAAATTAAGCAATTTCTTAAAAGACTTTCCATATTTTTATTAAGTGCAAAAGCATAATTAATGCGTTAGAGGGTTAAGCAATTTCTTGCCTTCTAAGAAATTACTTAACCCTCTAACGCATGAATTATGCTTTTGCACTTAATAAAAATATGGAAATTCTAAGAAATTGCTTAATTTGAACTGATTATGTTCTTTAATATACATTCATTTGTTTTTGTTATGATGAAAGACACAAAATCTTGAATCTGTAGTATATGTAGGAATTTATACATTTATTCTTGTAATTGGATCATTTAACAGTTAACTAGACATATTCAAGTTTATTAACACATGGGCTCCAATCATGATTTGCATCAATAAGTAGATTGCAATAAATACAGTTCATTATGTGTAGATGCGTTAATTAACTATTAGTTTACACAATGATTCCTCTTTTTTGCTTTTTGCTAGTGTTCTTGTCACTATTGTTAGCATGAGGCGGAACCTGCAGCTTAGGTTGCATGTCTTTTAAAAACATTTTTCACAAAGACCTTTAGGGAGTTAAGCACTTGGAGTTCTGAAAACTAACAATTAAATAGGAATACCATAAGATTAATTGCAGTAAAAAGGGAAGGTCATATTTGCATATTAGACATAACAAAATTGGGTATGGATAAATATTGGGTAAAATATTGAAAATATTTACAGTGGGGGGAACAAGTGTTTGATACACTGCCGATTTTGCAGGTTTTCCTACTTACAAAGCATGTAGATGTCTGTCATTGTTTATCAGAGTTACACTTCAACTGTGAGAGCCAAAACTAAAACAAAAATCCAGAAAATCTCATTGTATGATTTTTAAGTAATTAATTAGCATTTTATTGCATGACATAAGTATTTGATACATCAGAAAAGCAGAGCTTACTATTTGGTACAGAAACCTTTGTTTGCAAATACAGAGATCATACGTTTCCTGTAGTTCTTGACCAGGTTTGATTTTGGCCCACTCCTCCATACAGACCTTCTCCGGATCCTTCAGGTTTCGGGGCTGTTGCTGAGCAATATGGACTTTCAGCTCCCTCCAAAGATTTTCTATTGGGTTCAGGTCTGGAGACTGGCTAGGCCACTCCAGGACCTTGAGATGCTACTTACGGAACCACTCCTGGAAGACCCAGCCACGACCCATCATCAAAGCTCTTACTGAGGGAAGGAGGTTGTTGGCCAAGATCTCGTGATACATGGCCCCATTCATCCTCCTCTCAATGCGGTGCAGTCATCCTGTCCCCTTTGCAGAAAAGCCTCCCCAAAGAATGATGTTTCCACCTCCATGCTTCACGGTTGGGATGGTGTTCTTGGGGTTGTACTCATCCTTCTTCTTCCTCCAAATACGGCGAGTGGAGTTTAGACCAAAAAGGTCTATTTTTGTCTCATCAGACCACATGACCTTCTCCCATTCCTCCTCTGGATCATCCAGATGGTCATTGGCAAACTTCAGACGGGCCTGGACATGCGCTGGCTTGAGCAGGGGGACCTTGCGTGCGCTGCAGGATTTTAATCCATGACGGCGTAGCGTGTTACTAATGGTTCTTTGAGACTGTGATCCCAGCTCTCTTCAGGTCATTGACCAGATCCTGCCATGTAGTTCTGGGCTGATCCCTCTCCTTTCTCATGATCATTGATGCCCCACAAGGTGAGATCTTGCATGGAGCCCCAGACCGAGGGTGATTGACCATCATCTTGAACTTCTTCCATTTTCTAATAATTGCGCCAACAGTTGTTGCCTTCTCACCAAGCTGCTTGCCTATTGTCCTGTAGCCCATCCCAGCCTTGTGCAGGTCTACAATTGTATCCCTGATGTCCTTTACACAGCTCATTGATCTTGGCCATTGTGGAGAGGTTGGATTCTGTTTTATGTGTGTGGACAGGTGTCTTTTTTACATGTAACGAGTTCAAACAGGTGCAGTTAATACAGGTACTGAATGGAGAACAGGAGGGCTTCCTAAAGACAAACTAACAGGTCTGTGAGAGCCGGAATTCTTACTGGTTGGTAGGTGATCAAATACTTATGTCATGCAATAAAATGCTAATGAATTACTTAATCATACAATGTGATTTTCTGGAAAAAAAATAGATTCCGTCTCTCACAGTTGAAGTGTACCAATGACAAATTACAGACCTCTACATGCTTTGTAAGTAGGAAAACCTGGAAAATTGGCAGTCTATCAAATACTTGTTCTCCCCACTGTAGATAAACCATTGCCCTACATACTTTTCTGTTACATAGGGTGGTAATCAATTAGTCATGTTAGTGCCTCACCTGCAGTGATCATGGCTTTGAAGCAGGACTTCTGATCAATGCGGGGCCAAATGATATATCTCGCCTTTGGTCTCTTGAAGCGAAGTGTTAGGAAGCAGAGTGTCAGGCTCATCCCTGTTGCCATTGGAACTACGAAGCAACTGGCCACACTACGCACACCTCCAAAACACACAATAACAAACTATGTGAAACAATTGGCTTATGGTGTAGCATTTATAGAACTGGAAGTGATCTGGAGTTCAGGCCCATGTACTCATATATAAAGAAGAGAACACAATCAGATGTATGCGTGACAATTGCAACTGGCTAGAACTTACACAGACAGGGGGATTGTTGGTTAAGTGATAGTAGAAATAAGGTGCTGACATAATTCCAACAAGATATTTGCATAATTTATACTCTTGATTTGTGTGACCATGATAAACACCAGCTGTTGTGGGTCCCTATTAGCAAGATACATCATCCTTAATCAGACTTGAACTGAAGATTTTTTATCTTTTAACTTTTTTCAGTTTTATGAGTAATAGGACAATATCGAATATATTAAAAATCATTTGCAGGGTAAAGTGGGGTTGACCTTCGAAGAACGCTTTATGCTAAAAGTTACATACCTGACAGTTTCAAAACATCCAACACGACTGAATTAGTCAGCTTGTTCAGCAGACTGGAACCAGCAGCCTTGGGTTGTATTGCAGCAATGTCCCCAGACCGTCCTATCCCATGAACTAACCTGTGCAATCCAATACACAAAAGTCACTCTACTGAACACTTCTCACAAAAATGAAGAGGGAAAGAAGGAAACATATTAGAGATCAAATTCTTTACTGTACATTGTGTATTTTGTTTAGAACAAAATGAGGTAACAACGGTCATTGGAAACCAAATTCACCAACCAATTGAAGGCTGGATTCAAACCAAAAATATAAGTAAACAATTGAAATCTCAGACGGTTTCAACATGCCTGAATTACATCACAACAACTTATGTGACTCAGTGTGTATGGCACCCACATGCCCGTATGCACTCCCAAACATGTCTGGGCATGCTCCCGATAGTGTCCTGGGGGATCTACTCCCTAACCTGGGTCAGGGCATTAGTGAGCTCCTGGTCTGCGGCGTTACTTGGTGGTGGTAGACGCAATGATACATAAGGCTACAGAGGTTTTCAATGGTCTTGTGAACATGAGGGCCCAGTAATTGGCATCAATGCCTTTGTCATCCAAGACCTGCCTACAAACTCAGACCACATAAGGCCAGGAATTGCCCTGTACCAGGAGGAACCCACAGACAACTGCACCAGCATAAGGACTGACAATGGTTCGTTGGGTAGCATGTGGAGGTCTGTACAACCCTCCACCAGACCATCCCGACCCACCGCCAAGTCATGTGGGATGATGTTGCAGACGGCATGATCTTAGCCACGGCGACTCCAGACTCTTTCACATCTGTCACGTTCACAGTGTGAACCTGCTCTCTGTGAAAGTAACAGGACGCTAATGGCAGAAATGCCAATTCTGCTGTTCTCTTGTGACAGTTTGATCAGAAACACGTACACCAGTAGCCATCTGTAGACCACATTGTAGGGCTCTGGTAGTGTTTTCCTGTTCCTTCTTACACAGAAAAGCAGCCAATAGTCCGGCTGCTTCATTTTGTAAGAAGGAACAGGAAAGCACTACTGGTTGGCATGTTTCTGACCAAACTGTCAGAAGCAGCTACTGGTCCTGCTGCAGGTTTGACATTCTTCTACAGCCCTGTCCAGCTCTCCTTTTGCCTGTCAGGAGCTGGACAACCTGTGCAACCTGAACGTGCAGCAGGTACCGCCTCATGCTACCAATAGTGACCAGGAAACAAGCAACTTGAGAAGAATCAGTCAGGAAGTATAAGAAGATAGCAATTGTCTTTAGCTGCCACCTGCAAAACCATTCCCTATATGGGTGTTGTCTTGCTGTTGCCTCTCCTGTGCAACTGTTGTTTATTTCATTTGCAGCAAAACAGATGACATTGATTCATAGTGTTGAATATAAATATATTTTAAAAAAGACCATTACAAGTAGCATCTGATAAAAACCTGTAATGTCGGCGGGCCACAAGACTAGAGGCCACTCTGCCTTCTCTCTCGCCTACGCCACAGTTTCCTAAGAAGTTGTTGCTGTCCATAACAGCCAGTTCATTTAGGAAAAGTTCTATTGTACTCTCACTCCATCCCTCCTCGGGACACTTGCCCTGTAAGGGAAAGGGAATATTTGTTAGTTTGCACAAAATGTAGAACCCATATTTGTACTACGCATTTGACCAAACCCGTCAATTTGGTGAGATGTAGAGAGCTACCATTATACCACCGTATTTTAATAAACGTTTTTTGGGGTTTGGAGTAAACATTTTAATCACAAAACGTTTAGAATCTTAACACTACAAATGCGCTGGCTGCGTCTGTAGATTTAACATTATTCATAGAATATTACCTGTTCCAAAAGCATTCTAATAAGTTGTTCATGACCGCGACGTGCCTGTGACCCTTGGCGAATGTAGGATGGTGACACAATCTTCTCACATATGGAAATATTTTCACTATTCATATTAACATTTGCTGTCTATATATTTGAGTGATTATTTGTAATTCCAGCCGTAATTGCCATACACAAACAATGCACTTTAGCGAACGTTTTACTTACGACACTGAAGTCAAACCTGAACTTTATGCTGACTATTACAGTACGTCACACAAATTGGTTATTCGGGGCAATTGACAAATCCAATTTCAAACTGCTGTTTATAAAAGGTGATATTTTTTAAATACATCCGGGTCACAAAAAAATATAAAATAAAAGACAGATAGTTCAAAACGGACAGAAATATATTATTTAAAAATATATACGTCCCAAGTAACAACAACAAATATGTGTTCATATTTAAGAGTGATTTAAATACAAATTGAGTTTTAAAACACGTTATAGGGTCAAAATTCAGACAATTGCGAATGAATATGGAATACATTGACCCCACATCAAACTATTCTATGTGCCACAGTGGAAACACTATGAAATGTTCTGGACATTGTGCAGTCTAAGACAAAAGCTATCTAATCATGATGAACTTTGTGCTACATCTAACAACACAATAATTCCCACATCTTCTATAGTTCCCAATGCAATACACTATAATATACAATAATATCGTGTATAATATTAAAGTGGCCATTTTTTCAAGGCAAAACTACAAAACCGGAAGTCTTATTGTTGCGGCTGAATCTAATGTTGCCAGCATTTCGCTAATTCGCATAACTTTTGCGAGCCACGTTACAAACCATTTCCAGGTCACGGAATTTTGGAATATTTCAAAATAAATGTCGCCAACACTAGGCTATTTAATCATAATTTAAATTAAAAAAACGCTCAAACATGTAAAATTGCAGGTTATTCATATATCGAGGACTTTCCAATGAAATATGAGTTTAAGAACAAGTTGCAAGGTCAAATACATAACACGCATATTGCCTCTAATAAATGCCACAGTAAATGTAGCCTAGGAAATGTTTAGGAGAGAGTATACAAACCAAACTACATTCAGCAATGCAATTTTGTCCCACACATTACATGGGATACATATAGCCCCATACAGCAAAAACTATTCAACACAGCAAAGTGAATAGTCTGCAGCAAAGTCTGCTGGAAAATCATGAGGCACTATGAGATTGCAATTACTTCTGGCTTTTTACGCAACCCACACCATTGGCTGCAATGACTAAATGTTAAATATATAAAAAAATATATATAAAGTAGAATGAAATTGTATTTACTTATTTACAACAAAAAACTCAAAACATTGACAATGATTCATATTTTTTTTTATTTCTGTACATTTGGCATACAATGTGGGTTTTTAAAACAGTTCATTGGTCAAATTAATGCAACCAATTTACATTACTAAAGCACTTTTTGGGAGCAGGTTGGATTCTTACCCATGTTGCTACAGCACAAGCGCACTAGAGGCAGCATCACAGGCTGTTGGACCCTTTAAGCAATATTGACAATTTTCAAAGATATTTTACCTACTCTGCTACTGATTTCGGAAATAATTATAGTTGTAGTCATAAAAGCAAATGTATGCTAAATGAGGGTGGCCTCAAAGGCCTAAAATGTGCATTTGAGTGTTGGATCTGGAACCTGGAGCAGTTGCACAAGGCCGCCTGGTGCGTCATTTTGGCTGATCAGTGTATACAGCCGTGGCCAAAAGTTTTGAGAATGACACAAATATTAATTATCAAAAAATATTGTGACCAGATTAATTGCAATTAATCTCTATTTCCATGAAAATGAACTTAATCCCCCAAAAACATTTCAACTGCATTTCAGCCTTGCCATAAAAGGACCAGCTGACATTATGTCAGTGATCCTCTCGTTAACACAGGTGAGAGTGTTGACAAGGACAATTCTGGAGATCACTACCGTGCTGATTGAGTTACAATAACAGACTGGAAGCTTTTAAAGAAGGATGGGGTTTGAAATCATTGTTTTTCCTCTGTTAACCATGGTTACCTGCAAGGAAACACATTTTCCTTGATGACGCAGTCATCATTACTTTGCACAAAAAGAGCTTCACGGCCAAGGATATTGCTGCTAGTAAGATTGCACCTAAATCTAAAATGTATGGGATCATCAAGGCAAATACTGGCTTTAAGCCACACAAATGACACATATAGGTGACCAAGATGGCGGCGCCTATACAAGGCAAGGCTTAGCTTCTCTCCAGTTGATCTAATTGTTGTTAGTCTATTCACTCGGCGCAGCCGGGCTTTCAACATTTACAACCGACTGGAAGTACTGTACATCAAAAAACACAGCACAACAAATGTTTTCGACCGGCTTTACATTCCACTGGAGATTGCTAGATTCCCCCGGGAGTCTGAAATCTCCCATCCGACCGGAAGTGGCCGAAAGCGTCCGAAAGCAGCGAAGAGACCGTAATCAAAGGCAAGGTGAGCATGGGGGTCTACGAGCTAGGCTAAAATGCAACCCACTCCGACCCTTTCTTAGCGAACATTCGGTCCCTGGCGAGCCAAATTGACCAAATAAGAATCATCACAGAGAAGTATTAAGGACTGCAACGTCATGATTTTCACAGAAACGTGGCGTAACATTAACACCCCAGATAATGCTATCAGCCTTGAGGGCCGCAATGTCTTCCACGCTCATCCCAGCTACTGTTACCTTACTGAACTCAGTGTCCCGACGCTAAACTTACCTCCTCCACACCCTCCTGCTATACACATGCTACCTTATTTATTTTTTGCAATTTGCACAATGCATACTGTTTATACTTCCTATTGCATATTTACACTTTTTTACATTGTTGAATTGCACGTTACTTACCTATGCCAATTGCACATCCATACATTGCACTTCATTTTATTGGCTCATGCATTGGAGCATTTGTACATTGACACACTGCCCTGCAAAAAAAATGTGCAGAACATTTTTCCACTGCCCTTTTTTGCACTTCTGGTTAGATGCAAACTGCATTTCGCTGTACTGTACTTGTGCTGTTCAAAGTTGAATCTAATCTAATAGAAGGCCGGTGACGACGACTGCTGGACCCTGCCCATACCAGGAGGGGGCACGCCCCCAGAAGGGGACGTGACCGTTCTCCAGGTTAGCGACGCACACGGCAATCCATGTGATGTAAAAGAAAACATGATTCATCACACCAGGCCACCTTTTTCCATTGCTTCATGGTCCAATTCTGATGCTCACATGGCTATTGTCGGTATTTTTGGCAGTGGACAGGAGTCAGCATGGGAACTCTGACTGGTCTGTGGCTATGCGTTGATAGGTACTGCTCACTGCAGACCAGGAACACCCCACAAGAGTTGCTGTTTTAGAGATGCTCTGACCCAGTCTTCTAGCCATTGTAAGGAACTGGACGATCGGAGAGATGGTGGGGACCCGAACATGCGACGTGAGGGTAGGTGAAGGAGCTCGGATGTACGAGCGGGGTAAGGGTAGCTTAGATATAACGAGCAGCAAATGATAAGTGAAGTTGGGATGAGCAGGGTTGATGCGCGGATGAAAAACAAGCAAAAATTGCTGGGGAGCAAAATACTGCGAAAATGCAGGAGCCAAAAACGCTGCAAGGAAAAGCGTGGAGTATTGCTTCGTATAGCCTTCGTTTGAACTGGCAGTGTGGCGGGGGCACTCAGGAACTTAAGTAGGGGTGCTGATAAGAGTGATAGGGAACAGGTGTGCATAGTTGACGTGTGCTTGGTGACTGAGGTGCTTTGTGACAAGATGTTGGAAATGCAGCCTAAGGCCGCTAGACGTGATGCTAGGACCAGAGATGAGCCGAGTCAGGGTGGAACCCTGACAGCCATCACAATTTGGCCCCTGTCAAAGTCGCTTGCAAAAGTTTTTCTATTTCTAACACATCTACTTTGAGGACAAAATGTTCACTTGCTGCCTAATATATCCCACCCACTGACAGGGGCCATGATGGACAAGATTATCAATGTTA
Source organism: Novumbra hubbsi (assembly GCA_016801125.1). Lineage (NCBI taxonomy): Eukaryota > Metazoa > Chordata > Actinopteri > Esociformes > Umbridae > Novumbra > Novumbra hubbsi. Next base: position 68,925 of record JACXGK010000369.1, read on the forward strand.
TTCACTTCATCTGTAAGTGCTCATAATGTAATGATTGGTGTATATCAAAAATAAAATGAAACAATTGTTTACCCCTCAAATCAGATAAAGCCCAGGGATTTCTCAGGAAGTACTTGCATCACATTTGGGAAAACCTGCTTTATTGTATACAATTTCCTGTTTACCTGATTAACATTTCATCAACATTTACTAATTGCTATTTTATACATACTTTTTGGACAAGAGAAATCATCAAATTCACAGACTTATTCTTGGTTCTGTCGGATCTGAAAACAAAAGTCTTAAAAGTAAAAGTAAAAACAAGGCATGCTATAGAATGACATTTGGGGGTAGGTGATGCTGTATGTATCAGGAACCAACCAAGGTTGGTTCAAGGAATGCATTGTCCTGCGTCGTATTCTGTGGAATTGGTTGAAACACAGAGACATTGACCAATTGTTTAACCAACAACACAGAAGAGCAGCAAGTGAGTGCTCCAGGACATATGACCCAGCCTTTTTGCACACAGATGAGACCAATCTAGTTGAGGTCTTTAACAAAAAGCAAAAATAGAGTAAACAGCAGGCATGAGCTTCCTGAGGGAGTGGAATTATGACGCTCAAAAAGAAAAAGCCACCCACCAGCTGTCTGAGAGATTTGAACTAATTAGGGAGATTACGTTTCAGGGACAAGAATGTGTCCTAATCATAGCTGCAGGAAGTTAGTGTGCTGTTGCCCAACCTGTAGTAGCCTCAACACCCCCTAACAAGATTCAGAATTTTTGTTTTACTGTTTGACTGTTAACAAGGCATTCACTTTTTCATCTGTTTGTCTGAGTCACTACCAGGTCAATTCCAGGGCTGTTGTATACTGCCCCATGATCGGCCATTATCAGCATTGCCAGATCAAAACATCTTCCTGTGGTTATGGCTCTAATCTCCATTTGCAAGCAGGGACTTTTTGTGTTTTTTCCCAATCTGTGACTTTAAAAATAATAGCAGTAGATTTCATTGGAGATGTCTTTCAAGACACTCAAGGATCGTTTGCATGAGGATTGGGCCTACAAAACAAGTATCACAGAACCCGATAAAAAGTTGAGGCAATAAGGGGAGGGAAGGGCGGGAAGATGGTTGTGTAGGGACTGAAGAAGAGTTAAGCGCTAAAGGTTATATGCAACTTGAAAGAGGTGGGTTTTTTTTTTTATATGATGATCATATCAGCATGGTGTACGTGTGGAGGGAGTGTGTTCCAGAGCCTGGGTGCTAAGCAGTTGAATATAAACGTACATGCTTGTGATTATTTTACTTGTACAAATTGTTGATGGTCAGAGAGGAAAAAGGAAACCCGAAAAAATGCAGTCAGCTGCACCCTCTCCAATGTTTTTCGAGTGGGACGATAGTTGTTCATCTGGGGATATCTGGGGAAGCATTTGTATTTAACATAACATAAAACAGAAAGCTTGACATTTGTATTCATTGTTTCACTTTATTGATTGTATTAGATATCTTGTGTTATACAGTTGAGTTTTACTTATTTGTTTTACACATATAGATTATATGGTTAATTTTCTCTGTATATATGTACACCTTAAATACATCTTACATTAACAGCAATAAAATAGAAACATTTACAGTGCAAAAATGTGTATTAGTGGATGACTCATAACCTACAATCTGCAATCAATGTATTTCTTATATGATAAACATTGTTTTAGCATTTTTTCTCATCATTCATTCTTGCACACAAATACACCATGTAACTTTGGAATCAGTGCCTTTGCTCCTACAGGATTCTTCATATACAGTAGCCTTTCAGAATGCTTAAAGCATTCAGCACCTTTGACACCTGACATAAAAGCCACTGAGGGAAGCTGTAAAACTTAGGCTAAATTAATAATACTAGCGCACCATAAACTAGCAGTTTTGCTAAGGTTGTGAATCTGTGAACTCAAGCAATTGACCTGCGTCTAAGAGGAAGTAGGGTAAGAACAAGTATTAGGATGAGGGAAGAATGCATTGGTTGGTAGGGACTCAATTAAAAAAGTTTCTGACAAACTGAATTATAAATAATTTATCATGTATAATAGCCGCTGTTGGCTTTTTGCGTGGATTGTACTAGAGGATAATACTATGGCTACATTTCAGCAAAGAAAAAAGGTGTCCATGGAAATCCTCTGTAATCTTATGCTCACAACTTGCTGTCCATCTTGGCTTTTTCTAACTTTTTTGTGTGTGCATGGGTGTAAAAGAGAGTAAATGGCTAATTGGGTGTGACAGCCCAATCTTTCTTTTGACCTAGGCACCTACACTTAAAAGACAGGTTGTGGTAATAAACAAATAAATGTAAAGATTAGTATAAAGTAGTATCTTGTTGACTGTGAGGAGGCAATGTGGTATCTAAAGCGCTATTTGTTTATACTAGCAAAACAAAGCATGAATGAGGCATAACCACAGGGAGGTATACTGAAAACTATTCAATGATGATACAAGCAAAGTTTTCATGTGACTGGGGTGGCTTCATGTAAAAAAAAAGTAATACTATGTAAATATGAGAACAAAGCTTACTTAATAAATATTGTAAAGTGTTCTTGCCGTTGAAACAATAAGTGTGGAACACAATACAAATGTGAACCTAGCTGTTCTGTTGTAGATTGACTTAAATAAGAATCTTGTAAAAGCATATTTTTTCTATTTACAAAAATTCTAATAAGTAGCAATATACTTTTTAAGTTCTGCATAAAATGAACATTCATAATTCTATTGAATGAGTGCCACCTATTGGTAAACAGCCCAAATACCTCACATGCATTCCTTATGCATTTATATTGTTTGATGTTCATATTTTACAGTAAATTCTTGCAAAGATAAAGCAACCGAACTGAGGTACGCGGGTATTTCTGGCCAGCAGTTTCAGAGGATTTCAAGAGAAATCGTTTCCAAATGTGTAGGCATAGTGAAGTCCCAACGGACGAATAAATCAATGAAAAATATTCTCAATAAAACCAGGGTATGGGTGCCAGTTTTTTAGTCAAGGTGCCAGTTTAGAGTCTAGATTTTATTCAATTCATGAATTGAAATTTTGTATTGGACATGCCTGACTGAAACTTATTATTACAATTAACAAACAACAACGAAGAATATAGATACTTTTTCAAGTAGTGTTATTGCTATTTGAAGATATTTGGTTCCAATCTAAAAGATTGTTGTTTTATTTTTGTCAAGAGTTGTTTACTTACTTGCTGGAGGATTCAAATCAATGTAATCTGGTATTTTTTGGGATCAAGTATTTGAATTACTGTAGAAAACAAATATGACGGGAAAAACTTCTTATGTTACTTGAATTTAAAATGGGGTGTGGCCAGTGAGATTCTAATTAGAATGTATGGGCAACTGGTAACACTATGTACAAAGAGCACACAGTTGTCATGGCCAACATAATTATTAGTCTTACTGTACTTTTCTGCCACTTGCAATCTTCATCAGATTCTTTACCATTTTAATTATTTTTGTATTTTCAGTCTCTGTGAGGTCTATGTTCCGTTGAGCTTATTGGGTTACTGTGAAAAAGATTAAATTAGAATTTCTTGCCAAATACAATTCAATATTTATGTGTGCAGAATTCAGATTGCTGCAATATACTGCCAAAATAACCATAATTTGTTTGTTATTATACCTGTATATCTTTTAAAAGGCAAATTTTATGATGGCAATATATACTGCATACATGCAGACACCAGCACCATTCAATTTAAAATAAGTTACACAAGATCGATAAATATTGACCGTAGATATTTTTGACATTGTGTACATTGAGGTCTAACACTCTTGTGTCAAATAAATATTATAACATTGTAAATATTTGAGAATCTTTTCTTTTTTTTCAGAGAGAAAATTCTCACAGGTATAACAAGGATTTCATGCATTTTACTATCAGCTTTTCTAGGAGTCTGAATATTCCAGTGTAAAATCTCAAGAGTGTGCTAAACTAAATTAACTAATCTAAATAGACCATTGAATGAGTCTTTCAAACATTAAATGCCATTAAATGCCATTTAATTTATCTACTACCATATTTCAACATTTACATAATGGTTATTATGTCCTATCTGAGTCTACACATGCTTTGATTTTTTAGAGTGATGAATAGTGTAAGCTTTTATATATTTTGAGCGGCTATAATTAAGGCCAATTTGATCAAGTGCAGACAAAGGAAAACGTCCATGTGTAGTTCCACAGAATGTTTACCCAATGTCAGGAGTTTTAAATGTATCAAAACAGGCACATCTGTAGTCACTTTCCCCTTGCAGACAGTTGCCGACTTTATAAATTGAGATCAAAATAAAAGATTAATTCAAAAGTTTTAGTTGCATTTAGTCATCGCAACTCTGAATCAGGTGTGTAGTCATTGGATACGTCCATACATTGCAGCATTAACATTGATGTCTTAGTGATGTTTCTCCTTTGTCTGCCATCAATTAAACTGCGTTTCAAGTTAATATTTTCTATTAGAGTTTACCTTCCCAATTGGTGTTTACTACATGGCAAGCTCTGTACAATATCAATTGTTATGTCCAATGACAGGTGGAAAAGTGGATAAGATAATCTACAATACATATTACTGCTACAGTGCTACTACTATTTATTTAGAGTTAGTGTGTCAATTAAAAGATGACATTCATTTTTTGATGAGACATGGGGAGCAATGATGTCTGGAAAGTAGGTGGGAAAAGATCAACCTTAGTCATTTATACAGACTTCAAGATGAATTAGCATAAATCTATTGTTATCTCCAGCTCTACATGCAAAACCTTTTGGACTGCTTCTTCTTATGATGCTCGGTCACTAAGTTCACAACCAAGGACATGTTCATTGCTCAAAAACATACTTTAGTCTTATATGAGTCCAAGCCTTGTGAAGCATCAGCAACATCCATTCTTCCAAGGGTGGTTCTTTATCAAACTCACACGTGAGTGACAAGTTAAGTGAGGTCAGTCTGTAAAATTCAGTTTAGCCGTCTAAGTCTGATTAGAAAGGTTCTCACCATCATTCCTGGAATAGAGAACAATATTGTTTTATCTCTGGTCTTTTGGGCCAAGCTCAGCCTGCACAGGTTCGTCATAAGCCTCTTGTGTACTTCCTGACCTCAAAGTCTACAGGAGGTCAGCCTCCTCATCTACTGGGAAGAGTCCAGAATCCACTGATCACGTAAAAGTGTTATGCATAACATGGCATAGCTGCTTCTCTACCTGGATTATACACCCACCCCATCATCCCAAAAAAAACAGTACCCTCCAGCATCAACATGCCAATCCCCTCAAAATGACATATGTTAATAAAATTAAAAAATATATATCATATCAATTTTCTTTGTCTTCCACTCAGGTTGAGCCATCCAATAAATTAGGCAAAGCCATGTTATAAGCCTTTATTCTTTTGGCTGTAAAAACAAATGTTGTTTATTTTCTTTTGTCTTTCTTCCTCCTGATCACCATCCACATTCTTGTTTAATCTTATATTAGGAAGTGAATGTTTTGTGCCAGGGGTGGGAGAGACATGGCTCTCAGATGGATATAGGGCAGGCAATGACTTTGTCTTCCAGCATTACGCTGACCACCAGGAACACCAAGTAGAGTACAAACATGATGAAGCCTAGCAGTTTGCTCATCCGCCACTTGCAGGCGGCGATTGAAATTATGACAAACAAGAGCATGAGAAAGAGCAGCACAATGGCACAGAACAGCCCATTAGAGCTCACTGCCACAGGCTGCATTTTGTTGATGAAGGACCAGAGGAGCCATGGGAACGGCAGGCTGAAACACAAAAAACGTTGTTATATATTTATTATATATTATGTTTTTTCATATACAATTAGAATAATTGTTAGCAAATTACATTTTGTGTATTGCTGTGGTTTTAATGACTACCAAAAAACTACCAAGCTGGGAAATGCACCCCATTCACCCAGGACCTTGAACCCACCCCTCACAGCAGATCCAAATCACCAGAGCTAACTGTGCTCTCACTCTTCTCCTTGCAGTCTCAATTTAAGCCTGGCCATTTACACCATGTCCTTGTGAGGTATTATTTATGTGATTTGCAACTGTACTATGCCTGTTTGGCCAGTATTTTTTTTTTTTACCTAGAAAAGTGTGAGTCTTTCTCTGTGTCCTGCCCCATGCCTGCCTGCCTGACCATAGACTCCTGTCTACTTTGATACACAGTTACCGACCTTCTGCCTGCCCTTTGACTTTGTGCCAGCCTGTCCCTTGATATATCGTTGTACCTTCCAAATAAACCGCCTGCGCATTGCCCTTGGATCCTGGCATCCTACTGTGTACATTCATTACAGTAATAGAACAACTACGCTATCTGTGAAACTCCCACAGCTCTGTGAGAATGTAAATAAGAATATTCTAGTGAAGAATGTTTAAAGTGTCAAATAAACAGACACATAATTCTTTCTAATTGTTCATTAGAAATGATAGGAGTCACTACACCGATAACAACATCTTACCCAACAGTGATGTCAAAGATGTTGGAGCCCACAGAGCTGGACACAGCCATGTCCCCCAGGCCTTTCCGTGCTACTATGACACTTGTGATTAGGTCAGGGATAGAGGTACCAGCTGCTAATATAGTCAAGCCCATAATTTCTTCTGTTATCCCAATGGTCTCTCCAACCTGGCAAGAGAGAAGAGAAGCTTTAGTGAAATATAAAAATCTTTTTTTGCTCAAGTTGAGGAACTGATTGCTATACATATTTCGGTTCAGCGTCTTTACAAAAGCTGAGTACAGTAAATGTTCTACCTTAACGTCCAAATTTTCATCACCTGTGTTGATGCATAACCAGCTCAGCACCGATTTATTTAGCTCAGTTCGAAAATGTAAAAAGCTCTAACATTGTAATTAATTCAGCACACAGTGCACCCAAGTACCTGGTGAGCCCACCACACCATTAAATAGGAGAAGCCAGCAATCCAGCAGATAGAACCCAGAAATGAGATGGGAAAGAACTTTTTTGCAGTCTGTTAGAAAAAGAAGGAACAATGATGGTCACAGAATACGTTTTAGAAAGAAGTATTATATGTAGCCAATCTACAGTAATAATGCATCACAAGTGGCATCTTACTCCCTACTCAGCAGGTAGTGGTGGATAGTCTAATGGGCACATATTTAGGCAGAAGAAGAAAGGTTGGGTTTAGGATATAGGAAAGGAATAGTCTTGAATCCCTAAATTTAATAAGAAAAAACCAGGAAATGCCCTTAAGCAATGTACATAATCCTAATTACTCCTGGAATTACTAGCATGTCAAATGTACATGGACAGTACCAGTAGGGAATTTCACGAGTGAATAGGGTATCATTTGGACACAACAACTTCTCTACCTGGAACACTAAGAGACAGAAATTGAAAGGAAGTACTTACTGGTTTCCTGACATCAGGCAGTGTTAGCCACAGTGGAAAGACGATAGGCATGATTAAGAGGTAGGTAAAACGCTTGCGCATGGTATCTGGCCAGGACAAGCTCAAAGGCTGGTCTTCATCCTCCTCGTCCTCAGCCTATGATGACAGAGTAAGTGTATAACAAATGAGTCTTTCAGTATGGATACAATTTCATAACTTATTCATATCTGGGTTCTTGTTGCATGTTCGTGGGAGTAATATAACATTATCATGAATGCGTTTGGAGAATTGGAAATCAGGGCTCGATCAGTGCTTTTGATTGTGAAAACAGGTTAATTTTAGGTGTACTCTAGAATATGGCAGCCAGGAAACCATCTGAAGAGATTTTGGCTGCTGTGACCGTTTGCCTGTCAAGAGACTTGCTCGTAACCTAACAACAGCACAACAAAACAGTCAATGCTCCCTCTTTTCTTCCCATCTTTGTGGTTGTATTGCATACTTTTGGTGTCCATGCTATGTGCCTTTAGTCTTTTCTAGTGCATTTTTGGTTTCAATTGTTCCTCCGGGATTTTGGGGTAATGTAGAATTGTAACGTTCCGTTTCCTGCAGTCCTTGTTTTTTGGTTTCGGTTTGTTCCCGTTGCCTTTTTTGTTTCCGTACGCTGCCCGGGTTTTCCGTTATTGGATGCACCTGTTGCCTATTACGGTGCTTCCTATATATGTCGGTTGTTTGTTTTGTTCGTTGTGAGGTATTGTACGTTCTACGTCTGTACTAAGCTGTCTTTCTATAACGTCTATCGATCGATCGATCGATCGATCGATCGATCGATCGATCGATCGTTCGTTCGTGTGTTTATTTTGAGTATTTGGCTAAAACAGTCTTTTCGTGTACCAGTTCCCTGCCTGCCCTCGACTACGTCTTCTGCCTAGCCCTTGCCTGTTTTCTATACCCCCCAACCACATTCATTACAAGAATAGTATTCAGTTTTTAGACTTCTATGAAATATTACCATGAATTGCTTACAATATTAGCAAAATAGTTTTCCTTCCTCAAAACAGGTAATATCCAATCAATGTGAAAAAGGTAATATGCTTGTCCCTAACCATTATTCACAATTCATTATATTTGTTGTCATAGAAGCCTCCACATGAAAATATAAATTTAATGTCTAACCATAAGACTTCACATTTTACCATAAACAAAGTTTTATCCAAGTGCTATTGTAACCATAAATATTATTATTTATTTCTTAAGCAATTATACACTGGGGTCACCTGGGGCATCGTTCCTATGGATACAGTTGATGCTCTGTTGTGCTGGGCTTTGTGATTGATAGAACCTATTAAATGATTTTAATTTAGAAAATTATATTGTCAGTAATATCATATAAGTTAAGGGCAACAGGCTTTTTTAAGCCTGGAAGTAAACACATATCAAATACAAAATACAACCCAAAAAGGTTAATACGCTGTGTGAAAATAAAAATAAAACGATTTAAACCCTATGTTCAACAGAAAATATTACATAGACAACATATTAACAAGATCCTGCGGCATTCCCTGGGCTGGAGCTAATTTAAAATAAACATTAGACAAAGTAGAAAAGAGTCCTGTTGTATGACAAATCAAAATTAATTAAAAATATATTTTGAATCATGGATGCCTTGTCCTTCCAGGCTAACTCCATTCCTTAGAGAGCCTGACTGGTATCACAGTTTTCCCACAGCCTCAGCTAACACACCTGACTCCAATATTCAGCAAATAAAGATCTTCAGTTTAGAATGCAATTAGGTTAATAAGCTGTGCAAGGGATGGTGAAAGTGTGACACCACTCTGGTCCCCGAAGAGTGGAGTTGGAGCCCATTCTGTATCTGAAGTGGTTAAGTAGAGGTTAAGTTGTTCTAGATCTAGTTATGTGCAATCTTTATCATTTTTTTAGATGATTTAGTTGAGGCAATGGCAAGGTCTGGCAAGGTTGCCAATGATGTTGTAGGTAGGATTATAATTTTGTTATTATTTTGTAATTCGTCCTTTTTTTGACATTTATTAAGAATATTGTTTTTTAAATAACAGACTGTATACAATGCACATGGCAACATTGTTTATGATAAAAGTACACCAAGCAATCTGATATTAGAAATAACACCTTGCTTTACACCAAAGCATATATAATGTTATATCGAAAAACAAAATAGCCTAAAAAACTGCATTCTTCCTGAAGTTGTAGTGTGAGCACCATACAATGTTGATACTATTCCTTTTTAAAGAACCAGTGGTGGGTTTTCCTCGCTCAGACAGGTTCCGGCGTTTGGCGGCATCGGCTCTCTAGCTGCCACCGTTCCCCTGTCCCCTCCTTTTGTGTTGTTTGTTTGTGATGTCCCATGTCTTTACGAACGCACCTCCTCATTGCGCACACCTGTTGCTTGTTTGTCTCTGTATATATTTGCCTGTGTGCGTCCTGTTCAGTGTGGGTTATTGTTACGTGTGATCGTGTTCTGTGTAGCTGATATTCTTATTTTTCGTTTGCCATATATATTACGTACACGACGGTTGTTTCGTGCTTTATTTTCGAACTGGTAATAAATACCTTGTTTTACAACTCCTGCGCTTTGTTCCGCCTTCACTACTCATCACAGATTTGGTGTTGATAAACCAATGCATGTGCCGAAAAATACCTCATACTGTAAAATACGGGGGTGGTTTTTAGAAAGGTCAAGTACTGTTTTAAGGTCAAGGACATAACAAAATCAGAAACCTGGTTGCCTTTGCCATGATGATGAATCTCAACTGAAAGTGGATCTGTCAGCAAGACTCCAAGAACATCAAAGTCCACAAAGAGATTAATTAGTAACATTTTATCTTTGCTAGTCTAGATTTTTAGAAACTTCATCTTAATTCATGATAAGAGTGTAGAGCAGGGGTCTCTAACCCTGGTCCTGGAGAGCCCCTGTCCTGGTTGTTTTCACCCAACCACATGTATATGCAACCTCATTCAGTAATTACCTGTCTAATAATTAGAGTCAGGTGTGCTAAATTAGGCTTGGAGTGAAAACCACCAGGACAGTAGCTCTCCAGGACCAGGGTTGGAGACCCCTGGTGTAGAGGAATAAATAAATATGGTATATTTAAATTAATACTGTTCTAATGTTCAAGAAAGTTGTTCCAAGCCGGTTTCTCCTTGGTGGTAAGCTTATTGGAGAATTCATTGCATTTCAGGACCTTCTTTTTCAGTGGTTCAACAAAGACACTGCCTTTCACCTTTGCCTCAGATTGCCTTGGAGACCCATCAGGAATGCCACCATTTTGAAGTCTCCTATGACACCATACTCATACTTGAAGGCATCCAGCATGATATGTATCCACTTAGGGAGCCGGAATTAAATTGAACTGGTGGGATTAAAGTCCCTGGATTTATACTACCAATTATATTACTGGAATATTCTGGAAAATAGGTAAATAGGTATTTCAAAATAGTTTAGGGAATAATAGCAATTTGGTATACTTTTGAGACATAAGCAATTATGTCAAAAAAAAAGGTTCAATTTACAATTACTTTGTTCTTGCAAGTTTATTTAAACAGCTCAACCTTGCTGTATCATTGATAATTCTTCAAATGCTTATACAACCCTGTTTCCATAAAATGCTGTGTAAAATGTAAAGAAAAACTGAATGCAATGATGTGCAAATAATTTAAGACAACATATCAAATGTTGAAATTGAGAAATGTTATTGTTTCTTAAAAAATATATGCCCACTTTGAGTTTACTGCCAGCAACACAAAAGCTTGGACGGGCAACAAATGACTGAAAAAGTTGAGTAATGCAAGAAAAAAAACCTGGTGGAAAATCTCACAACCAATTAGGTAGATTGGCAACCGGTCAGTAACCTAGTTGGATATTAAAACATACCAAAGAAGATGATTCTTTCAGGATATATGAAAGACTATGCAGACAAACAGTGCAACAACTTAAGAATAACACATTTTGGGGTTCTTGTAATCTACAGTACATAATAAAATTTAAAGAGTTAGAAAATCTTTATTGCATGTATATGCAAGCGACAAGGCCGAAAAGCGATATTGAATGGCCATAATATTTGGGTCCACAGGCGGCACTGCATTAAAAACAGACACAATTCAGTAGTGGCAATCACTGCATGGGCTCAGGAACACATCAAAAAACCGCTGTATCCACAAACAAGAAACCATATACTCTATATCAGGGGTGGGCAAACTACGGCCCGAGGGCCAAATGCGGCCCGCGAGGCTGTCCCATCCGGCCCACGGAATGTAATAAAATTCTTTTTGGGGGAATTAAAAAACCAACTCACCAGCCCATTCTTATACATCTAAGTCAGAATTTTAACTATTTACATCTTATATGGGATCTACTGTACATATGTAACTTTTGCCATTTTCTGGCCTCCAAATCAATTATGATTAACAAATTACAAAAACAAATGTGGCCCTCCATTTCATTTCAAAATCCTGGAGCCAAAATATTTGCCCACCCCTGCTCTATATGGACAAAAGTATTGGGCCACACCTCTTGTCATTGAATTCAAGTGTTTCATTCAGTCCAATTGCCACAGGTGTGAAAGACTGAGTTGTTCTAAAGAAGTCACTGAATTTGAGTGTGGTACAGTAATAGGATGCCACCGATGCATCAAGTCAGTTGGTAAAATTTCGACACTCCTAGATATTCCACTATCAACTGTAAGTGGTATTATTGCACAGTGGAAGCGTTTAGGAACCACAGCAGCGTTTAGGCGCATAGTGCGTAAAATTCTCCAACTCTCTTGCTGACTCAATAACGGAATTCCAACCTTACTCTGGCATTAACATCAGCACTAAAACTGTGCGCCGGAAGCTTCATGGCATTGGTTTCCATGGTTGAGCAGTTTTATGCAAGCCTTTCATCACCAAGCACAATGCCAAGCGTCAATGGAGTGGTGTAAAGGACGCCACTTTGAACAGGATCCTGTTTCAGCAGGGACCCCTCAGATTTTTCTTAGTTTTTTCCGGCACATACTTTTCACAGATCTGGTCTGCTGCGCATAACTTGTCTTTTTCCATCACCGTGTTTGCTTTGCATTTTAAACATTCCACTATAAGCAATCAGAGTTCATAAGTTGGCAATTCTTCTTACCGCAGCTTCTCCCTCTTGTCCTGCATTTCCATTCATCGGTGGTGTGACTTCTACTTCAACATTTAAGCTGTTTGGCAGGTTCTTATCTGCATATCAGAAAAAATAGATTTCATTTTTAAACACATTTACTGGATCCTGGATACTTGACGAAACACAAATGTTTGTTTTAGTTTTTAGTCATACATTTAAAATGTGTTTCTGACTAAGATTTCTAATATACCACCTGTCCTAAAAGTCTCACCAACATTGATCTACAAATTTTGTGACACACTCACCAATCATTAATTGATTGACAGGCTAAACTTTTATGAACAGAGGACATGAAAATAAATAAAAGTTTTACTTTCCAGTTGCAAAGAATCATAGCATGTCTGCTTCATTATAAAACAATAACCATTATACAACAATAATACAATAGATATATTTTAAACAAATAAACCAATTGATTAGCTACTAAATGTGGAGCTGCAAAAACAAATGGGTCAGCAGAAGATGCTTCATTGTTCAGGATTAGCAGACACATAATACTATTATGAGTATGATAAACTGCAGGTTTTTTTCATTCAAATCAGTTAAACTATTGAGGAATTGTGCATACTCCTTATTTAAGGTGCCAAAATTGAACTGTTTGCTTCCCGATGTCTGTTTTCATCTTTAGGGCATCTACACAAGAGTTTGGTGGTTGATTTGTCTTGATTCTAGGCTTTGCATTCATAGTTGGAGTCTGTTGGCCAAGACTGGCAACATGAGAACCAAAATGGTATCAATGCAACTCAAGCTGGCCAACATGAGAAAGACAAATGTACAGAGTAAATAAAACAGAGACAGCCATAACATCTCCCCGAAATCAACTTTTTGGAATATTCAGAAAAAAGAAAGAACTGGTGGTCTCATCCCTCTTTGTTCTTCTGAAAAACATGATGACCTAAAAGTACCTGAAAGAGCCTTTAGAGTTTTAGACAACTAAATGTGGACAGAGTTTGTATTGTGGAATTGCAGACGTGAGTACTGTTTCCTACCTGACCTCTGCCAATTATTTTTTTCATCTGCCAATATTTGTTTCATACAAACTAAGTGGTTAAATATTTTTTTTTAAGAGTTTACCCATGTCTTATTTCTTTATCTACTGACTTTTTAACCTAACCTTTCTTCACTGGGACTATTTGGACATACCAAACGAGCTACTCGCACCTGAACACTCAAAGCTAATTACCATCATGCCTTCTCAATTTAACATGGAGGCGAATTATCATCTTCAGGTTAAGATAGCAGAGTTAGAGGCTCAGCTTCAGACGCAAATGTCAGGCAAGGATTATATTAGTGTAGAAATGGATATAACAGCATTAAATAGTGTTGTCAGTCCTCTGGCACATCCCCTGCAGCCAGACAATAACTTTCTCTTGGTCACTAGATAGAAATGCAGCAGACCAGTTGAACCTGGGTCGCTGCTAGAGCTGACAGAGACTTTCAACACCTTTTCCGCACTGGAGTCGAAGTCAAGGCCGAAGCCGTCTTCGGAGGGGAATGATCAGCCGGCATTTTCAACCGGTGGTCCGGAAAAACTTAAAACTCTAGTCATGGGTGATTCCATTAGACGCAGTATTAGACTAAGATTCAGCCAGCGATCGTACACTGTTTTCCGGGGGGGCAGAGCCACCCGTGTAGCTGCAAATCTGGGGTTGGTGCTAGCGAAGTCTAAAACTGGCAAGTATAGAGATATTGTTATTCACATTGGCACCAACAACGTTAGGATGAAACAGTCAGAGGTTATGAAACAAAACATCAGCATGTAAATTAGCTAGAAAGATCGGAATCAAGTAATTGTCTCTGGCCTTCTCCCAGCTAGGGGTAGTGACGAGCTTTACAGCAGACTCACGCAACTCAATTGCTGGCTGAAAACAGAGTTCTGCCCATTGCGGGAAATAGAATTTGTAGATAACTGGCTCTCTTTTTGGGATGCTCCTAGAAATAGGATCAGGCCTGATCTGCTGAAAGACTCCATCCTAGCTGGAGTGGTGCTCTTCTTTTGTCCAGGATCATTAACAGGAGTCTCACTCCTAAAGCCTCACCATAAGATAGGGTGCAGGTCAAGCTGCAGGCTGTTACCCAGCCAGCTAGCATAAGAGGTCTGTTGATAGTATAGACTGCGATGCGACTGTGACTCGTTCCAGACTGAGAAAAGAAAAACAAGGTAGTGCAAACAATAGCAACCTTTTTAAGATAAAGCTTTCCTCCACCTTGTTCATAAAAGAAAATGAATGTATTACATTACTTCTTGCAAAGTTTACAAAATTTGGTGGGGATATTCACAAATTTAAGAAACACTAAATAACTGTCAATCTCCCTCGGTCTGGGGCTCCATGCAAGATCTCACCTCGTGGATTTTCAATGATCATGGAAATGGTGAGGAATCAGCCCAGAACTACACGGGAGGATCTTGTCAATGATCTAAAGGCAGCTGAGACCATAGTCACCAAGAAAACAATTGGTAACACACTGAAATCCTGCAGCGCCCGCAAGGTCCACTGCTCAAGAAAGGACATGTACGGGTCCGTCTGAAGTTTGCCAATGAACTTCTGAATGATTCAGAGGAGAACTGGGTCAAAGTGTTGTAGTCAGATGAGGCCAAAATCAAGCTCTTTGGCATCAACTCAAGTCTCCATGTTTGGAGGAGGAGGAATGCTGCCTATGATCCCAAGAACACCATCCCCAACGTCAAACATGGAGGTGGAAACATTATACTTTGGGGTTGTTTTCCTGCTAAAGGGGAAGGACAACTTCACCGCATCAAAAGGACAATGGATGGGGCCATGTCCAGGGCATTAAAAATGGGTCGTGGATGGGTATTCCAGCATGACAATGACCCAAAAATATGGCCAAGGCAACAAAGGAGTGGCTCAAAAAGCAGCACATTAAGGTCCTGGAGTGGCCTAGCCAGTCAACAGACCTTAATCCCATAGATAATCTGTGGAGGGAGCTGAAGGTTCGAGTTGCCAAGCGTCAGCCTCGAAACCTTAATGACTTGGAGAGGATCTGCAAAGCGGAGTGGGACAAAATCCCTCATGAGATTTGTGCAAACCTGGTGGCCAACGACCAACAAAGTCTGACATCTGATTTCCAACAAGGGTTTTGCCACCAAGTACTAAGTCATGTTTTGCCAAGGGGTCAAATACTAAAATAATATTTCACAGAGTAAAATGCAAATCAATTTAAAACTTACTTGTGGTTATTTTGTTGTTACTCTGTCTCTCACTGTTCAAATAGACCTACCATTAAAATTATACACTGCTCTTTTCATTCAGTACAAAATCAGCAGGGGATCAAATATTTTTTTCATCCACTGTACGAATACTGTATCAGCAACAGCGAGTCATTGAGTCAAAGCCACTAACAGTGTGTTGTAGACATATACGTTGTGGATGACAGGCAGATCTGAAGCATGTGGGTGCACTATTGTGCAAATGTGTGTCCTGTTGTTAATCAGGACATGTACTTGATAATGTCATCAGCAAGGATGAACTTACATGTAAGCATGTATTAACATTTAAGATGAATCTCTACATTAAGAGTAGAGTAGTTTTGAACTAAAACATTTGCACAAAACAAATAACAAATCCTTATTCTATACATGTATGTTTTACTGAAAACTAGATACAATGTATTTGTGGGTGTACAATAAAATGAATAAATAACTTCATAGAAAGAAATGCAGTTTGATATCATTCAATAAAACAAGTAAGCCACCATAATTATCCTTTTGGTTTACGGCGCGACTATTCTCACAGAAACATGTTGTACAGACTACTTCCTCAACTTTGTGAAAACATTACTTTACCGTTAAGTGTACACATCAACTATTTAAATAAAATATAAAGGTTTTACAGTTTTATGGTTGCATCAAATGGAGTCATTTTTGGGTTACAATCTGAAGTGGAAACCTGTAAACCTATCAAATATTTTTGACTTGCCAACATTTCCTTCTAAGAGTTCCTTTAACCTGTTTAACTATTATGTCACATCCTGGCATTCAAATTAGTGACTCAATGTTGGTTGCATTGAAAGATATTTACCCGGACCAAAGTATTTTATGTTTTTAAAACTTTTCTGTCTTAAACCTAGCAGTTTAGTTAAATAGAACCTTAAACATTCTTTTCCAGTGTACACTTTTGTGGACAGTTTTATTTGGATTAAATATATTTTCCAATATTAAGACTTTATTTTTGTACGGTTGCACCAAATATTTTTTTAGGAACTGTTTTGTTTTTATATCTCAACAATAATTATGTATTGACACAGTAAAAGACAAATGGCATAGTTACATAACATATAATTTATATACATTAATTGTTGTTTTTAAAACAGTGATTTTTGGGTACGTCATTGACCCGTGTACAGTATATGATAATAATTCCTAATGTTAAGATTTGTAATTTTTTTTTTTAAGACAATGCTATTTGTTATACAGTACCTATAGAAAGTCTATAGCTTAATTTATAATTTACACTTTTAACACAGGCCTCAATCTGTTTTAAATTCCAATGATTTAAATGATTTCACCATCATCTTTGAATTGCAAAGCAAACACTAAACCATGAGCACCTAGCAGCTTTCAAACAAAACAAAGAACAAAGAAGTGGTAGGACAGATCAGAAAATGGGTTTAAAAAATATAGAAAAACTTTTAATATCCCTTAAAGCAGATTATATGGCAGGAGTTGGTTCGAATTTAACCAGAAACATGGAGAATTCGCTATAATTATAAAGGTGAGTGCATCAAAGCCAGCATCAGTCTCACTGGTTATGCATTTGAGTTCAGTTAGCATGCTAATATGTTAATATAGTGCAGTTAGCATAATATTATCTCCTTAATAAATATCCATGTCCCTCTTTGATTTAGTCAATATGGGAACATTGGACAATGAAAGATCTTTCTATGGCCCTTCTGACTATCTGTTGGTCCAATGTGTCAGAGCTCTTTGAAGCGAAAACATGCATAAATTGTATTTGGCAGTGGCTCAATTGAGCGGAAAGTCATAATTGATTTTGTAGCATTATATGCTTTGCTTTGCTTGTATGTTTTTTATAAGAATGTTGAGGCGGCTTATTAATTCCTCCCAATCTTTTGTATGGGGATGGACAAAGCTGTGTAAGCCATTGCATCCCCTTTATAACATATTACACCCTGATCAACGACCAAAGAGTACATTGACTGCTTACCTGAGCGGCTGGCTACTCCATTGGCCTTCTCACTGTCCTCTACTTGGCATTTCTTTTTGGCAATCTTGTGAAGGATGGATGCCTTCTCTCTGAATTTTCCTGCAAAACAACCACAGGGAAGTTAACTAGGGAGATGCAAGGCCTGAGCAGTTAAACTCTTTTCTTTCACACGTCCATTGCCTGGACTCAGGTCTCCTTTGCCTTTTTCATGGTTCCATAAGACAATAACACAACCAAGTTTGCACATCACTATTCCAATGACAATTTTAAATCAACACCTTACTGATGAGATAGCAATGTACTAGATGCAAGACAGCAGATTAGAATCATTAATGAAGCAGATGTGAACCTCTTCTATTCATTCTTGTCCTCAGAAATATTCATGAAAAATGACATTAGAGTTTAAAAACAATATCAGATTAAACATTCAGCACAGGTCTCATTACCTTATTTTGAATACTTTAATATATTGGCATTAGATTAAGTCATTTTATAGCACTATCAATGGTAAGTAAGTGTTAATGGTCACCAACATTGATAACAGGTCAAAATACATTTTAAAATGCATAATGGAGTAAGATATTCAGAGGGTCATTGAAAACAATTAATTAAATCCAGATGTACCTGGTAATTCATGTATCCTGATTCTATTGTATCCCACTTTTACCAGATATAGTAACTTGATTGAAAACACTTTATTTACACATTGGCCAACAGTGCTGGCCAATGTCCCCTGTAGGATACTGGGACTTTAGACTGGTAAAAAGAGTGGCATTTTATATAATCCAATGACTGACCAGAGCCTTCTTAGCTTCAGTGATAGGCCAGCAGTATAAACATGTATTTCAATGTGCTTTCAATTATTGCTTTATTGTCTGTCTTGTGGTATCAATATCATGTGAATATTCACATTCATATAAATTGAATCTGCACTCAAGGGTTTGCTTTGAAATAGATCCAAAAACCAAATGTTCCATTGCTGACATTTAAAGGGAGACGTGAGGCATATATTTCAACATTACTAACAGATGTGTGTCCCATCATAAAATCAACATGAATCAACAGGAAACATGTTTTGTATAAGCAATCTTTACTTTTGAAGTCAATTAATCAAGAAACAATTAAGTTGCACATATATTTCTAACCCACAAAATACAAGGAATATGGCTGAAAAGGGAAGAGTCCGCAGGTGGACCATGTAATGCAGATTGCAATTTCAGGATAGCCTCTCTTGGTATTCAAATTGGCACCTGCATAGGAAATTTGACCCACGCTATAGTCTATAGCTAGCTGCGGCACCACCTACATCATGATTGCCTTAGATGTGGTCTGATTTTGTTGTGTCTCACCCTCTGGTGTTACTTTTGAGCTATAGGGCTGTTTTGAGTTAAAATGTCTTCCTTAACATTGGATAACGTTAGAAAGCTGAGCAAATCAAGGTAGCTTTCATGACATAGTCAACCTTACTGAATGCTGAAAATTGGTGAACTTAATTAGTGAACTTAATTATAATTTATTAAATAGTTGTATTATGACGAATTATCCTAAATTATTATCCTATATTATTTACAGTTTTATTGTTTAGCATTCATGTCATTTCTGACAAAAATTGTTTCAAAGATGACACCAAAATGCTTTGTGGCCTCCCATGGGATCCATGTATTGTCTGACAGAGAGATTACTACAGATAACACTTTCAATACACTAGCACTTGTTGTGCCTCTACTAACCCTTATCATATCATATAACCCATAAGCAGATACATTCATCTTAATTGTTTTGAGTTGGATCTGCATACAAGCACATGGAAGTCTGTATATGCATGGAGCTGTCAAATGGTGACTTTAAATTAATACAAAAGATTTCATCAGCCTTTTTACTGAATAAATAAAGATTGGCTAATGTGTTAAAGCTGCTTTGGTTAGTCATTGACATTTACTCCACCCAACCATGTCACCAGTGACCTTTCAGAATTATTAACTAACCTCCCATTCTTTGTCAGAAGCAAACACCCTTGCAAGGCACGCACTTGTTAAATACATTCTGATGCATTAATATTGATCTCAGAGCCAATGTTTCTGCTGCTTCTAGCCCCCAACTCACCTTGGGAGGTAAGCATTGAGGTCACCTGCATGCTTTTTGTGATCTAGAAAGATCTTCATGCACAGATGATAGGGCGTCCCACATATCATTTGCAATTGCCCAATCTGATTCAGGAGAGTTGAAGGTTGCGGCAAGTCTTCCTCCTAGGCACCTGCACCAAGCTATTCATGTTTGTTCCTCCACACTGCTTATGTGTTTCAATGTATATGAGGGCTCACTCACCTGACTACATTAGTATTGCAGAGACCTAAGGAGCTTGAGGGCGTTGCCAAAGTACGTTTAAACCATAATAACACTATTGACGATGTATCACCCTGATTTATAAGGCAATACTGGCCAATTTCCATTGCTCGTGGGGCTTTCCAGCCACTTGTCAGCTAGCAACACTGTTGAGACTCAACTAGACAGCTTGAACCAGAGAAAGTGTTATGCTGCTGTACCACTTGGGAGACCCCTGAGGGGTATAATGCTGAAGCAAGAATATCTGTCATAATAACACAATTCAACCCACAAGGTTTCTCAATCTAATGTTGAACCGGTGTAATACTGAAAATACTGAAAATTGTATGTATGTGAGGTATTTACTGCGACTTTCCTGAGCCAGAAATGCCTGGTATAACAATTCACTCTCTTCAAAGCATTTCAGATTTTCTACTTTCATAGCTTAGCCTCTACACAGCATGGGTCTATTTTACTTCACAAGATTGCTAAAAGACACAGTACACATACTAACTATACTCATACTTAAATACCACATTTGATCAAAAACAGCCCTTCCTCAGTTATCATTATCAAATGATATCTCTTAGGCCACTTTGTTGTCTGACAGTGATGCCTGTTACGTATATTTCATGGGTCGACGATTCACTGTAATTTACCAACAACAATGACTTACATCTTACATGCATACAGAATTCAACTCTCATTGCCAATTGTGGGGTTTCGGAGAGTGTGCTGAGGCTTTAGGAAAATAACTAATACTCAATGTCTTCTTGCAAGAATCTGTGTTTGTGTGTATTTGTTTGCATAAGTGTCCGAAATGGATGAAAAGACTAAAAGAATCCCAAACAAAGACAATTAATCTTTGCCTTTTAGCAGATTACCTGTTGTAAAATAAACGTGTTTTGCCCTTCTGATAGCTAAATTACACTCATATGCACACCTATAAGCCAGCGTGGGTGAAACATTTGTTTAACAATATGGTTGGCACTAATCATTTCTCATTTTGAAAAATAAAACATGTAATGTAAACATGTAAAAAAAAGAGAAATATGTCAAAGTATTCCAAGCATACATGAAATCATTTTATATGGTGTTTTAAAAGGTAATATTTAGCATAAATCAACATTAACACAATCATTTAAGAAACACTCAAGCAAAAATAAACTTCAAGCTTAAAGAACAACAAAAAAGAAAAACAATAATTTCAACAGAAAGGCATGGCAACATGACTTGCACTTTTGTAAGTGATGTCTTGTAGAGAGAGGAGATAAAAAACATCAACATATCTTAAAAGCACAATACAGGGACAAATGGGGTTATCAAAATTAAGAGAATATTAAAATGAATGGAATGTGAGTCAAAATATCTCTTTAAATGTCTTACCTTCCTCTGTCATTGTGTGATAATATTTTAGTTTTCCATAAGTCCCAAGTTCTACAACATTACAACAAAAGACAAGGGTAGGGCAACGAAGACATAGAAAAGGAAAGGAGCATGAAAGAACATGACATTTCAAAAAAGTTCAGCACCACACATAGCATCATCCAATAATTCTAAGGAACGTATGTGGATGTGCCGATTCTGCAAGTGGAAGATAACATATGGAACTGGAGGAATGTGAAATTTGAACTATCCACTAGAGACTAAAAACATTATAAGCGTCTGACTGCTTACTCGCAGTTTGCTTAGGCGTTGCGGACGGGTATGGTGGATGGGTGTTAAAGCTGATCATTCTGGCTTGGTTGGTGATATTTGTAATCCCAGTGTAGGATTTTACCATTTCACAAACATTAACCTTAACCTCAACGATTTCCAAAAAAGTTCCTAAACGTAAGTTCAATTAAGGTCAAGAAATGGCTTATTAACTAATAGAAATAGAGGTACAGCGCAATATTGTGTACGCTACGTGCTGACATAAGCAAAAATGGAGCACAACGTGGCATAATTAAAATGTGTATCGTAACCAGGTAACTGCAGAATCGACACATCCTTGCATTTTATTTGGAGATAGAGTTTCACAGCATAGACAAGGACAGCAATTCTCGCTCACACTAAGACATCATTTGATAAGTGCAAAACAAAACAGCAAGGACTTCATGATAGATAAATAAAGCTATTTTATCCTAACTCCTACATCAAATCAATATTGTCCTATCTGAGTTACATACATATAGAATTGTTTCAACAGACAGAACTTAGGGGATTCCTGTTGTATTACTATTCTGTAGTTGCAGGGGTTGCTAAATATACACATAAGCTTTTACAGGGGTATGAAATGATAAATGTATTAATTTGGAAAACCGCAAATCATTTTTAAAGAAAAAAAGCCATTTCATAAAAAAGGAAATAAAATTATTACATATGTAGAAAACATGCAGCAAATACACTGCACAAAAAAGGGAACATGTAATTGTCACAGCACCATGTCAATTACATTTCAGGGATACCAATCTGTCCAGTTAGGAAGCATAATGTCCCCTGTTTTTGGGCAAATAAAATTGACAACAGGTGCACTGAAGAGGATACAGCAAGACAACCCCCCAAAAAGGGAATGGTTTTGCAATTGGTGGCCAAAGACCATTTATCTCTCTTTATCTTTCTTGACTGATTCTTCTCTAATTTCGTATTTTGCTTGTGTCCTTGCCACTACTGGTAGCATGCCCACAATGCCCAGGTTGCACAGGTAGTCCAGTCCTCCAGGATGACACATCCACATGTGCTGTCGCAAGAAGGTTTGCTGTGATTCCAAATATAGAATCATAGAATATGCCGTTACACAAGGAGAGCAGGACAGGGCTGTAGAAGGTCATCAACCCAGCAACAGCATGCTCAGGATGAGCACTGCCAAAGCCTTACAAAATGACCTCTAGCAGGCTACTGGTGTTTATGATCAAACTGTCAGACTCCATTAGAGTGTTATGAGGGCCCGACGTCCTCAAGTGGGACCTGTGCTCCAAGCTCAGAACCATGTAGCTTGATGAACAGGGAACACCAGAATTAATAGGTTTGCCATTGGTTGCCCGTTCTCTGAGCAGATGAGATCAGGTTCACTGAGCACATGTAAAAAAACGTTGAAGAGTCCGATGACACCGTGGGGATTGTTATGCTGCCTGCAACAACATCCAGCATGACCATTTTGGCGGTGGGTCAGTGATGGTCTGTGGAGTCATATCCTTTCCAAAGGTATACTGACTGCTGACAGCTGTTAGGTACCGGGATGAAATCCGGGATGAAGTCCTCAGACCCATCATCAGACCTTACGCTCGCTGGTGCAGTGAGCCCTGGGTTCCTCCTAGTGCAGGACAATGCTCAACGTCATATGGACAGAGTGTGTAGGCAGTTCCTGGACAACCAAAGCATTGATGACATTGACTGGCCCTCACATTCTTCAGACCTGAATCCATTTGAAAACCTCTGGGATGTTATGTATCGGTGCATTCAATGCCGCCAAGTAGCTCACTGATGCCCTGATCCAGGTCTGGGAAGAGATCCCCCTGGACACCATCAGCCGTCTCATCTGGAGAATGCCCAGACGTTGTCGGGAGAGCATACATGCAAGTGGGGGCCATACACACACACTACGAGTAACATTATGAGTTGGAAGGAACAGCCTGTGATTTCAAATTGTAACAGTTTAACTGTGTGTTTGAATCCGGCCCTCGGTCGGTGATCTGGGTTTCCATTGACTGTTGTTACATAATTTTGTTCTCAACGAATTACACAATGTACTGTAAACATATCTGTGACATGTGTCATTCATCGAGTGTGTGATTTCAGTGTTCACGTAATATTTTCGAGCAGTGCATTTTAAAAAAGTACAACATTTTTTGATGAATCTAGCAGTGTGTGTTTTGTGTTCAGGTAGCCACATCTTATACACAGTAACTCCAAAATGGTAGGCAACAATGATAACAAAATAGCAAAAGAAAATTATGAGAAAACAACTAAGCTATAGTGAACTGTGCTCCAAAGACATTGGAACTTATGTTTCATTGCTCAAAGCAATAGAATTAGGTCAGCTTAAATAAGCTTTTCACTCTGGGGGACAACTTTAGGCCTGGGCATGCTCCATCAATATAAGGGCATGACTCCCTAATGCAACAACACATTCATTCATTGGTCGTTTTGGCAAATTGAAGTCTATTATAAAAAGTCTATGCCCATTTATTTGTGATTGGTCAACTTTGGTAGTGACATGGATGCTTTCTTCTTAATATTTTTTTTTTATATTACATAGTGTTTAACATATAGTAAGCAAGCATGCTTAGCAGTATTGGGACATATAGTTGAGGAACAAATTATTTGATCCCCTGCTGATTTTGCATGTTTGCTCACTGACAATGAAATTATCAGTCTATAATTTTAATGGTAGGTCTGTTTGAACAGTGAAAGACAAAAAAAAAAAAAAAATCAAATACGTTATAAATTGATTTGCATTTTACTCAGTTAAATAAGTATTTGACCCCTTTGCAAAAAATGACTTAGTACTTGGTGACAAAACCCTTGTTGGCAATCACAGGGGTCAGACGTTTCTTGTAGTTGGCCACCAGGTTTGCACACATCTTAAGAGGGATTTTGTCCCACTCCTCTTTGCAGATCCTCTCCAAGTCATTAAGATTTCGAGGCTGACGTTTGGCAACCAAACCTTCAGCTCCCTCCACAGATTTTCTATGGGGTTAAGGTCTGGAGACTGGCTAGGCCACTCTAGGACCTTAATGTGCTTCTTCTTGAGCCACTCCTTTGTTGCCTTGGCCCATGTGTTTTGGGTCATTGTCATGCTGGAATACCCATCCACGACCCATTTCAATGCCCTTGCTGAGGGAAGGAGGTTCTTACCCAAGATGTGACGGTACATGGCCCCTTCCATCGTTTCTTTGATGCGGTAAAGTTGTCCTGTCCCCTTAGCAGAATAACACCGCCAAAGTGGGGTTGGTGTTCTTGGGGTCATAGGCAGCCTTCCCCAGACTGAGGGAGAATGACAGTTATTTTGTGTTTCTTTCATTAGCGAATAATCGCACCAACTGTTGTAAACTTTTCACCAAGCTCCTTGGTGATGGTATTGTAGCTCATTCCAGTCTTGTGTAGGTCTACAATCTTGTCCCTGACATCCTTGGACAGCCCTTTGGTCTTGGCCATGGTGGAGAGTTTGGAATCTGATTGATTGCTTCTGTGGAAAGGTGTCTTTTATACAGGTAACAAGCTAAGATTAGGGGCACTCCCTTTCTTGCTGAGTGATAGGGGATCAAATACTTTTATTTAACTGAGTAAAATGGAAATCAATGTATATCTTATTTGAAATGAGTTTTTCTATTTGTTTGTTGTTATTCTCAAATAAACCTACCATTAAAATTATAGACTGATAATTTCTTTGTCAACGGGCAAAAGTACAAAATCAGCAGGGGAACAAATCATTTTTTCCTCCACTGTACTACCTTGTTATAAAATTGCGTCTGATCATTATATCAGTTTATCGCCATTAATATCACACTCATGTTATGTTTCAGTTACAAAGCTATGCCAGGGAGAGAGAAGGATTGCTGGTAGAATTCGGGAAAAATGGGACGGAAGGTATGAGTTAAGCCAAACTGTTATATATGCCTTCTGGTGACATAGTTCTTTGGTTTGTCAACGTTTCCTCAGGGTGACTGAATTAATGGGGAGGATTTATCTCTGGTCTACACTCCAGTATGTGGCGGTTAAATGCCCCTACAAGCATGGTTGCCAACCACCAAATAAACTCCAAAGAAGACATCATGACAAGTTTTAATACTTAGCTAGACACCTTGAAGCATTGTGTTAAATTAACTAATAACTTGCTCTATATGCAATCTATACAGTGAAAGTTTTGCACACATTCTATTTACTGTGTAATTTAAATTTTTACTTGTGCTGTGTTTTTTTTTTACCACTTATTGTGTTTACGGTCATGCACCAATAAACCATAGCAATTATATACACCCATATACAAATGTTTTGTAAGGGTAAACCTACTTTGTAATAAAGCTTGGAAAAGTTTACTCCCACTACAAAATGCATCTATGAACTGTCTGACTTTTGCCACTGACCGTTTTAATAGCTTTAATAGCCAGTAGTACTAGTATCTCACTACTTGGAATAGTCATAAGAATGAATCCCATGCTAGCGGGACTGAAGCTAACTTTACAACAATATCCTTGCTTGAATCACGGTAGCTGGTTATAGCCAGATAGATAAAGCTGCATCCAATAGATGGCACCTAAAAAAATACTAATGTTATTTTAATGTCACCTACCTAGTGAGCTACATTAAGTGACACAAAATGTTTATCTTTCATACTTGAATGACATTGATTCAATAACTAGCAATATAGACTGATAGTTTGAGTCCAAATCATTATAATATCCCAAAACATCGCAGCACATCAGGAAAAGTGAGGTCTTTCAGCCATTAAACCATTCTTTTATATTATAATTTGGCTTTTATCAAGACTTTGACTAGATTTCCTGCCGATCAAAATCTGATCTGCAAGGAACATTGCAAAAAAACTCTATGTTCTCCTCCTTAACTCTAAGGAATGCACTCTTTAACAACTCTCCTTGTCTCCTGTTGCGGTTCAACAAGGAAGGATGTGAGGTATCGGCCTACACCTGTGGAATACCAGGCCCAGAAGACCTTGTCCCGAGCCCTCCTGGTTTTGCTGCAGAACAAGCAGATACCTGACGATTCCAGCTGACACTCTGCTGACCCCCCCTCCCAACCTAGATCTAGACAATCCAGACGATTCCAGCTGCCACTAGGCTGAACCCCTAATCAACCCACCTTGGACTGTTCCTGTCCTGCCAATCTGATCATGCTTGTCACCTAGATCAGGCATTTTAGACTCTGGGCACAGCTCATGTGAATTTATTAATTATTAGCAGTATTCTTAAACATCACCCTGCACAGCCACAAGAGGTATGGCCACTCCTTTGAGCCTGGTTCCTCTCTAGGTTTCTTCCTACAATCCGGCCCCCATAGGGAGTTTTTACTAGCCACCGTGCTTCAATCCTGTTGTTGCGTGCTCACTGGGGTTTTAGGCTGGGTGTTTTTTGTAAAAGCACTTTGTGACCACTGCTGATGTAAAAAGGGCTTTATAAATACATTTGATTGAACCATATGTTAAGGTACAGACTACATGTTAACATGTTAACGTTAGCTCGAAAGAGCATTATTTATGATTTGGATAACATTTCATTATTTATAAGATCTTCATGTTGTACAGTATGGCATTAGATTGTCTATCAGGTAGGCAGGTATATTTATTTGTACATGCAACCTAGCGTGCTATCATGTTTGGAGTTTTGAAAGTGCAACGGGGAGAACTGACTGACCGGCATACAGGAGCCTGGAGTCCGTGCTCAAAATGAAAGAGAAAACAGAAAAACTGTCCCGGACTAGTCTTGGGCTGTGACAGTACCACCCTCACCAAACGCAACCCGGGTGCACACGATGGAAGTCCTGGATGAGAGCAGGAGCTAAGATGCGGTAGCGCCGCACCCAACAACGCTCCCCAGGGCATTATCCCTCCCAGTCTACGAGGTACTGAAAACCTTGGCCCCTGGCGACGAACATCCAGCATCCAACATCAAACATTGTAGACGGGACGGTCGTCCATCATGCGGGGCAGGGGTGGTGGGTCGGGTGCGGGAGGACAAGGGACTGAAGGACACCGGCTTGAGCAGAGAGACATGGAACACAGAGTCGGAGAGAAGTGTGGAGTTTCACGATTGATTCTACTTCATAGAGACCCACGTAGCAGGGGGCTAGCTGGTAAGAGTCCACTTTGAGGGGGACATCTTTTTCCAGGAGCCAGACCTACTGCCCCGGGGTGTAGGTGGAAGCCAGGGAGCAGTGATGAGGGATTCCATCTTCCAGGTAAGGCCCGCTAGGAGACAGGAGAGAGGCAGCTTGAGAACAGGAGGTGTCTCCCTACGCCTCTCCCTCCTCTGGGTGGTAAAACACCTTCAGGAGCTCCTCCGTAAACGTCACGTAGAGGTGCACAGAGGTCCCTTGCTTGCTCTTCCCGACAGCACACCGAGAATACAGACAATCCAGTCAGTGGGGTAGGAGTGTGGTTGTTGTTCAAACAGGGTGAACACTGGAGGAGGATTGGCAACTGCTTGGCTCACCGGATATAATTTGGGGGGCAGAGATGTGTGGTTTCAAGTGGAGTCCTGCTGGTAAATAACTCTGCGGATTGGGTCTGTGTCGGCTGGGTCCATGTAGAGGCCAGTTCAGTCAGTCACTGGGAGAACTGGATGAATGGGTTAGGCTGGTGAACCCAATCACGCCGTACACACAAAAGGAATCCAGGGTGTCCAAAACCAACAAAAAAGGAGAAATACATAGGGGGTCTCGGACGGAAAAATAGGAGATGGGGATGGGGACTAGGAAGGTTCTAGAAAACAGGTTGAAATGAGGAAAACAGAAAACCTGGCCCAGTCTAGTCCAGGGCCTTGACAGAAAATGTACAGTAAACAAACCTATTAAGTAACCATGACATACTTTAGCATAAAAGCTAGCAAAAATACCCTTCCTGATATGTCTCATTACGTTGGTATGAACAATTACAGTTAACAAGACAAAAAGAAAGTGTCAGATGCTGGGCTAGTCATAGTCCGCTTATTACTAGCAAGTGTTAGCATGCTATGCATCATACCACCTCATCATACAGTCCACCAGATTACTTCTAGTGCGGTAGTAACAGAAAATAAATAGGAAACCTTTGCTAAAGTGGTATACATCATTTCCTTGTGTTCCTAGTTCACTCACAGTGTGGAGAAATCCGATTACAACCAGAAAGATTCCTAGCACACCATGGAAATTATTGAACTGCAAGCACTTAAGACGTACATCACCAAAACAAAAAACATTACAGGGAAGATATGGGTGCCCATGGTTTTTAACAGTATCCGGTACAGATATAATGGGCACCATTTGTTCTTGCTCAAATTCAAGGAGCCATGCCACACATCCTGTGGGTTCTTTAGACAGGGTTATAGTCATCATTTACATCTCCCAAACAGCAAATATTTTCTCAATGTCATTGTCACATGCTGGGAGTGTTCAAAAAGAATATGCTGTCCTGCCTGCTTGTTTGTCTAGTCATCTTCTGCAATGGTCAGCAGGATAGAGTAAGGCCAATGGTGGCACTATAATAAGCATGTTTAATTACTTAGGTTTCGTGATCTTTGGGCCCTCACTGCATCGTGATCTTTGGGCCCTTACTGCATCGTGATCTTTGGATTCTTTTGTTATGTTATTCTGTCTCTCACTGTTCAAATAGACCTACCATTAAAATTATAGAGTGATAATTTCTTTGTCAGTGAACAAACTTACAAAATCAGCAGGGGATCAAATCATTTTTTTTTATAATAACGGCGGCAACGACTCACATGGGCCGTTGGGCCGGCGGATCGCACTACCAAGAACTCGTAAGACTCCTCCTTTCCTACTGCATGGACCATCCAGGTGAGTGTAACCTGTTCTTCACTTATAAAGTTGCATATATGTATACATAAAAGTTTGTCACCTGCACCTCATGATTTATTGTCTGTATGTTTGTTGCAGCCATGTGGTGAAGTTCTTTTCCCCCCAAGTAAATAAATTAAGAGAAGTTTTGCTGCGTTTTGGTTGTTTCTCTTTGTCTCATTTTTTGTCACACCTTTATGGACTTGCTACCCTCACACTTTACAAAGCTCGCAAATCGCTATTCCATAGATTTTTTTAATTGGATAAAAGTATAGGGTAGAAAAGTGTGTATCTTTTGGAGTGTGAGAAAATTAACTACATATACCGTCAAACATTTCATTCTCTATTGTCCAATCACCAACTAAATACAAGTCACAGAGCCTCTCCTCAAAGTGTGCACATTATTTGGAGCACAAATACTGATGTGATCTGGACTGCAGGCAGGCCAGTTTAGCACATGAACTCTTTCAGTACGGAGCCAAGTAGTAGTGAGTAGCAAAAAATGCAGAATGTGGTTTGGCATTTTCTTGCTGAAAAAAGCAATGCTTTCCCTGAAAAATACATTGTCTGGATGGCAGCACTTGTTGCTCCAAAATCTGTAAATATTGTTCAGGATTCACAGATTCAAGTAATCCATGCCATGTGCACTAATGCACCCCCATACCATCATGGATGCTAGCTTTTGAACTGTGCACTTATAAGGTTTTTTGTTTTTGTTTTTTGGCTCGAAACAAAGAACTGAAAGTAAAACACAAATACACTGCATGTACAAATACACTGCATGTAAATACAAAATGTTTCACCATATTGATCAATGTCAATGTTGCACAGTAATAAAGGAATCCTTAATATTTAATATCCCTATGTCTCAAAACAATGGTTATTTTATTTACCTCACTTTACAAGTCTATAGCATAGGTACCATGTGACGTATGCATTTAGTAGTGTTATCACTATGTAAAAACAACCAAAGCCGTGATGATTTTTGTACCCAAGTGCTGATTTATAAATAAACTTATTTGATGCATAAAAAAATATTCTAATTTTGAAACCAACTCTCCTCCATTTTCACATGCTCTAAGATATCCGCCAAATTCCCCAAAAGCATGCTTTTGCAGGCTTAAGTTGGTGTGTACAGCCATGGCCCAGATTTTTGATGATGACACAAGCATTGGTTTACACAAAGTTTGCTGCTGCATTGTTTTTAGATCTTTTTGTCAGATGTTACCGATGGTAACAGCGCTCACCTTTTCATCTCCGGACATAAAACTTTCCGATCCCAAACAATCGGAAAGGGGATTCCTCAGAGAAAATTACTTTACCCAAGTCCTCAGCAGTCCAATCCCTGTACCTTTTCTTGAATTTCAGTCATTCCCTGATGTTTTTCCTATAGAGAAGTGGCTTCTATGCTGCCCTTATGGACACCAGGACATCCTCCAATTGTCCTTGCCTCACTGTGTGTGCAGATGCACTCACACCTGCCTTCTGCCATTCCTAAAATGCTCTGCACTGGTGGTGCCCGATCTCGCAGCTAAATAAACTTTAGGAGACGTTCCTGGCGCTTGCTGCCTTCTACACAACAAATGAACCCCTCTCCTTAAAGTTCTTCATGATCCGATAAATTGTAGATTTGCAATCTTACCAGCAGCAATATCCTTGCCTATGAAAAATTTTCTTTGCAAAGCAATCATGACTGCATGTGTTTCCTTGCAAGTGACCATAGTCAACAGAGGAAAAACTATGATTTCAATCCCAACCCTCCTTTTAAAGCTTCCAGTCTGTTATTCTAACTCAATCAGCATGACATAGTGATCGCCAGCCTTGTCCTTGATGTCAGATGGTCCTTTTGTGGCAGGGCTGTTTTTTCTGGGATTAAGTGAATTTTTATGCAAAGAGGGATTTTGCAGTTAATTGCAAATCATCTGAGCAGTCTTTATGACATTCTGGAGTATATGCAAAATGCCATCATAAAAACTGAGACTTTCTGAAAATGTATTTCTGTCATTCTCAAAACTTTTGGCAACGGCTGTATGTTTAGGAGATTTTCAGGTCAGTGAGGTTTCACAGATAATATCTGGAAATTTAAGGGAAGACTTTGTTCTTTACACAATAATCTCTATAACATCTCTATTGATCTTTATACAGCTTAAACAAATACACATTCATATACTTTGATGTTATTTATGCTACTCAACATTTAGTAGAACAGATTGTGTGCTTCATAGAACTAATGACCAAATGTCATGGAAAGCATGAGAATTATTGTAAAAATGTAATTATAATTAGAAAAAGTAATTTCTACTGGTAAATACATTTTTTTACAAAATTACACATTTGGTTGTTGACATAAA
Organism: Novumbra hubbsi; assembly: GCA_016801125.1. Lineage (NCBI taxonomy): Eukaryota > Metazoa > Chordata > Actinopteri > Esociformes > Umbridae > Novumbra > Novumbra hubbsi. The sequence goes on from JACXGK010000369.1 coordinate 100,835, forward strand.
TTAATCAGGAAATTAGTACAATACTTTATTTTAATAAACTGAACCACCAACAGGCAATATTTTGTAATATTTATAATGTAAGTGTAATATTTATAATATATAACATAATATAATAACAGTGGAAACCAATGGCAAACTTGCCCTGAAGTGTCATGTCCTGGCTGGGAGCCCCTAGCCTACTCTATGCTTTTGGGCTCGCAGTCAGGGCATGCCACCTAGAGAGGCCGCTGGCCCTCTCTATGCCGCTGTGGGCTCCCCAGTCAGAGCAGCTGTGTTCAGTTGACTCTGATTGGGGAGCCTACTTAGGTTAGGCTAATGCCACACATTAGGTGTGGTTGTTTGTTTGTTAGTCACAACGCTCATGGTTTGTCTTTGTTTGATTCCCAGTTCAGTGAATACTCTACATGTTTCTTTGTACATCGTTTTATTTTTGTTAGCACCTTTCATTTCCGTGTACAGTTTGTGTAGTTTGTTTCGTGTTCTGTGGATTAAATACACCTTTACTTTCAAGATGTCTGCTTTTGGTTTCGCCATGCACAACAGCCGTGACATGAAGTGGACTTGTGTGTGTTGTTGTTCTCTTACAATGGAGACAAATCATAAGCCATAGTTGTTAGTTAGTCTTGGGTTCACCAACAAGTGCCAGTAACCCTTCTTGATACTGAGTTTAACTAATAAATTTAAATGGCTAGACTTTGCTCAATGGCATTGGGACTTGGATTTTAATAATTTGTTAGACGAGACGAATACAGAGTTCGTTGGTAGAACAAATCAGAAGAATTTTGCACCAGAACAATGCGTATGTAGAAAATAACTTACTTACTACTGTGGTCAGTGTAATTGAGCCTTTTTGCTTCCATTGGTACTGGAAGACAAACAGGAAGGACATCAGGAACTCTACCAAGTACAAGGAAATGTTTGTCTAAAACCATTAAGTGCCAAAATAATTATTAATTTTATTATTATTGGAAACATTTACCATTCTTTTACAATTTCTCTATACAGAATACTTAAACTGTGCTCTTTAATAAAACTGTAAGTTTTGATTGGTGTTTGACTCCAGAGTCTGAGATGGCATTGAACCATGTTGCAGTAATTTCACAACGTGTGTAGAACTGTTGTTTAGCCGATTCATCTTGCAATCAGGTTAAACTAATTATTACCATAGAAAATTGTTCTGTATTTGAATCCCTTATTTCATACAGTTTTGCTGACAGTGCCAGTAATGTTTAATGAAACATTACATCATGTTTTTATTTTATATTTAGGCCTGTCAAAGTTAACACATTAACAAGTACAATTATTTTAAACTGCTCCATGATGTGAAAAATTTACCCCTTGATTTATTTATCAGGAAATCACGCCAATATTTGTTTTCCATTTTAAAACTTTGTGAGCAACAAAGTTGCTTTTAATCCTTTTGTCTTGCAATCTCTACTGTATTATTAACTTTTTGCACTCATGAAAATTATTTTAGTACCTTTTAACATTGATTCGTTAAACAGCCAACCCTGAGTTGTTGAGTCCTACATAATTCAGTCAGTTCATCTAATGATTTCTGTGGTAGTTACGGCCTGGGGTTGTTGACTGAGCATTGTGATCAATGAGTCCCAATTCAGGGCAATAACAATTGCCAGGCATATGCCAGACATGGGTCACAGCTGCAATGACCAGGTTTTCTGTAGTTGCAGACATCATACAGAGAACAAGGCTAAGCATAGTATCTGACATTTCACACTAGACATAAATATGACATTATAAAGTATTATAATATAAGTATGACACATGAAAGTAAATTTACTATTGATGGCTGGGATATACATTTAGTTCACACGAACAATCGTATTGATCATTATTAATAGGTATAGAACTGAGATTCTATAGGCGCCTCCACAACTCTAATTGTATGTGTTGATGTGTTATTCATAGGGTAGTCAGTGTTTTAAAAGCCAGTTGTGCAAACGCCTGCCCACCATCCTGGACCACAACCCCCTAGCAAATAGACACTCTATTTAGCTATTAATGCATTCATAGCAGTTTCCGATGGTAGGTACAGATATGTTGGTATTGAACATAATAACACTGCTCATATGTTCATACTGAACCTAATCGCACTATTTATATTTCAAACCGGGTTTTGCACTCAGTTCTTGACAGTTCAACGCCTCCACACGCTTTTGTGGTCCTTATTGTACTACGGTACATGCACACTTGTTTTGTTATCCATTTTGTTTTGTCTGCATTTTGCTGTGTTTGTTACAGACATTTGTCATCCTTGTCTTAGTCAATTTGCTCTCTATTGTCAACACTTGACACCTCTTGGTTTATCTTGCCCGGAGTCAACCTACCCTTCTGTTTAATGTCTTGAGCCCTGTGTTGCGCATTTGGGTTTACAAACTAGACACCAGCCAGTCCAGTTCTTAACGAATTGTGCATCAGGAGCTTCACAAAATAGGTTTACATGGCCGAGCAGATGTACACAAGTCTAACATCAACATGTGCAACACCATGCGTTGGCTGAGGTGGTGTAAAGCACTCTGCCACTGGACTCTCTAGAGTAATAAATCAAACTTCACTATCTGGTAGTCTGATGGACGAATGTGGGTCTGGCGAATGCCAGTAGAACACTACCTAACCGAGTGCGTAGTTCCAAGCAGGCAACTGGTGTGCATGTTTCTGCTCAAACTGTCAGAAACAGACTCTGTAAGGGTGGCATGAGGTCCTAATGTCCTCTAGTGTGACCTGTGCTCACAGCCCAGGGCAGTGCAGCACGATTAGCCTTTTGCCAGAAATATATTCAACACCAAAAGTGGCAGGTCTGTTATTGGTGCCCCATACTTTTCAGTCTGGAGACGCTGTGGTGAACATCATCCAGCATGACCGTTTTGTGGGAGGAGATTGTTTCGTAATTGTTTTTCAACAAATTACACAATGACACAGTAAAGATTTTGATCTTTAATATATTTTGTTCACCGATCTATGTGTTCTCTTAATTGTTTTTACTTGTGTTCTACAGTGTATTTTACCCAATATGCGATTCTAGTACCTGATACCAATTTTAATTTTGAGTGGAACGTTTGACCGATACTGATTATATTCAATTATTAACTGTTAAAAATGAACCGACTTTTTAATTATTATAGCTGAAATAAAAAGAATATGCATGGACCGTGCTTACAAATAACTACTTTTCAGAAAGTAGATTCCTTACAATAAAACAAATATCTCATTAAATGACATTATTCTTTGACCATTATTGTTACTCTGTAAAAGATTTAATCGTACAATCAAATTCTAAATAGAAAATAAATAACACCTGTACGCAACAATACTGGTCTTAAAACTATGTTTAGCTTTACAGTCATAATAATGCCACTTGAGTAGTGGCAGGCTCTAGTATAGGAAGCATTCCTTCTCAGCCTTGGCACCTGGCCACTCAAATAGTATTCTTAAATCAGTTCAAACAGGCAATCTAAGAGATGTATTAGAACAAACATTTTAACCTAAATGGATCTTTTCACCAATGCGACCCTGGTTATCAACGTTCACCGAAAAAAGTGTATTTGCCAACGATCCATCACTACACATAACCCAATTGAAAACATAGGCTTTGAATGGTGCTCTTTACTATTCGTACTTAACCTTTCGCAGAAAACTGTAAAAATATTAGTAGCCAAATCATGGAACTAATTGACAATTCTTGACACAAATGCAATTTATTTCTTATTGAACAGAAATTCTGTCTAACCCGCCTTGCGTTAACCAACTCAACAAAAATGAGATGACACATTTATCGTCTTTATATGTAGCTACTTTCTCAGGAACATTGACAAATAAGACTAATAGCTCAAAGAAGGGGGGCCATTGCAATGCCCTGTTGTTATACGTATATTTTTATGCCTGAGCTTGAGTACTACTTACTTAGTACTACTACATCTTTGCATGCTCTTTACTAAAACAATGTAGGGTAATTTCTGGTGCAGAACATTTCAGATTTTCTTTTGCATTTCCCAATTTCATTAATTAATTCATTAATTTATTAGCTGGCTCACGCTTCACACAGAAATGGTTGCATTGCACGTTTACGCACACATTTGTGCTTAAGCACGCAATATAAATGGACCTTCTGATCTTTTGCTAAATGCTGTCTCCCTATTTCAACCTGTATTAAAACCACATTGACCTAGATTGACTTCATCAATGACCATTGAAATTACAATGCGGCACATACATAGTTAGTTTCAGCCCAAGGTGTCTGTATTTCCATGTCAAAGATCTGTGTAAACAAAGAGCTTTGTTTTAAACAGTTACATAATGATATCCCGGCTTGGAATTAAACAAAACGGAACTGATGACAAGACTTGGGGCATATAAGAGGTGAGACTTCCATGTTATGATCTGCTTAAGGATTTAGATAAGGCATAGTGCTGCATAGTTTGATTTGGTTTTACTATTTAAACATTGCAGGCACACAACAACTATGTGGCAAACTGCTCTCCGCAGTTCAATAATTGATGCAGCTCCTAAGTGATGTTTTTAGCTCCACACTGATAGAAAAAGAGTGTGCTGACAGTTTGGGTGTGTAGGCTAATAATAGCATATGGACCAGATTTAAATGTTTTTCCCTCCCAAAAGTCTCCCTATTTGTTTGCTGCTAAAAGCACAGATAATGAAACAACAAAAAACACATTCAATATCACTTAACGCACCAAACCCACTAATTCTAATTTTAAAAGATTTAGTCTTAGTTTAGTTATTTCTTTTTCTAATACACTTAAGATAGATAGGATTTTTATGCTTTATTTGATGAAGATGGTTGGGAAAATAGAATATACAATATAGATTTGCTCTAAGAACAGTGGGTCAGGTTCAATGATAAGCAGCCCCTTTCTGCAAGTGGGTATGGGGCAATCAGCCATAACTGGACACAATAGCAGGGTTAATTTGCTCTCTCGCTCTCATCTATAAACAGGAGCCCATATTCTGTATCATTCAGTGGGTGACTGATTAACTGAATACACACTGACACAAGAGGGAACTACATCCGGAGCAATTACATACAAGATCAAACTCACCCATCCAGCTAAAAAGGTTTTCCTTTAGATTGGGTCCTATCACACAAACTAACTGCAATTTTAAATATCTGGGGCAGATGGGGCAGAATTTCTTCATTGTTGCAGCTTCAAAGGAATTGCAGCAGTTCAAAACCTTACATTGCTTGATTGGTTGAGTTCTGCGGCAACCAATATCTCTGTCACAAAATAATATCACGTTGTATTGTATCACACCCTCTGAACACATTACACATTTTTATTGATGTCAATTTGTCTTTTGACTTGTAATAATTTTGTAGGTTCTATATCTGCTGCTCCATCTAGTTTGTGGTTAATAAAGTGGATTAGTCCTTGCAACCTTTATAATAAAAGATGTTGTCTAGGACATATTGTAAATCTACTAACCTAGCTATGCACCTGGACTATTCAAATGCAAGGTTGATTTTGTAGCAGTTAGTTCAAAAGCTGAAAAGGACAATTTCCAAGTATTATACGCTAATGTATTTATGCAAATATATTAAGATTTTAACTTCAGTAATAACATTCTGGTCTTTTTACAATAAATTAATTAATACATTTGACAAATATAAACTTTATTATCAGTTTTTACTGTGCGCCAATTATTGTGTCCTTCTGCCATCTGTGTTCTGTAAAACATTAGCTTTGTGAAATAATTATGTTATCAATTGATTACTGTGTCCTCAAGTGCACTGTCTAAATGAATGTCCTGGTTGGTCATTCGTTGTGAGAAATAAGCAGAATGGCTTGGCAAAATGACTAGGAGGAAGTCATATGGTGATCCTGTTGGAAGTTGCTGTGACCAAACAGGATTATTGGTACAATTCAATGTCACACATTGGAGATTATAGAAAAAAAATTGATAAAATTATTCATTAATTAAATTAGACAGTGAATTACTAAATTACTAATCAATGAAACAGTCCTATTCTTATCTCTACAAGTTAAGGACCGATCTATGTAAACATAACTGGTACTGTATAATATGTTCAAAAGTTCTCAGTTTAAGTTTCTCAAGAGTTAGGGTAAAGCGCTTCTTTCAAGTTATATTTGTAGAGTCATAACACTGATTGGAGATCTAAGAGAACAAGTCACTGCGTTAAATGAACAATGTATCATTTTGCAATAATAAATCTAGAAAGAAGTACAATATTTTACAGCTTTTAAAGTTGGGAAGCGGAGGAAGGAGAGACAGTTTAAATCTAGATGTAGTTTACTGTTGCAGTTTACTTAGCTTATTAAGCATACACATTTATTAAGAAAGTTGTAAGTACAAACATCCTCAGCTGTGCACACACACCAGTGAGCAATGGTGGGCCACTGACTGGATTTGGTTGACCTTAGGACTTTATCCTTTTGAGTGTCAAAGTCTTATAGCTCTTCTTGAGTTTGGCCCCAATGTATCACCCTCCCGCAACATGCAAGATGGTTCTTATAGCACAATGTTTAGCTTACAAGGCGTAAAAAAAAGAGAAGGGAAGGCTAATGGAGACAATACATAAATTGTTGCACAGGTTTTCCAATGGGTATACATCCACAAGCAAAGTTTGGACTGTCACTGGCATCACTGGAATCAGAGAGAGGTATATGCAAGGGTAAGGTTGGCTAAAGGTTGCTTTCAAGCCATGTAGATTATAATAAACAGCTTTTTTTGCAAAGAGAATTAGAAGAAGTAACTCACCAGAATCAGCAAATTCTGAGGGTACAAAGGAGTACAAACATTCAAGGGAGAGAGAAAGGATAAGGCAGATTAAGTGTTATTTGATAAAACATGATAAAGCATGAGAACTTATTCTTATGAAAGTTGTGAATATTTCAATCTGACAAATTTTACTTGACTTTATAGTCAAGACTTCCTGTAAAATTCAATGTGTTGTTTGCTTAGAACTTTGTTTTCTAACAACATCTTTCACAGACACTTAAAGAACCCTTTTTGACATAAGAAAATCTAAAGACATTTAAAAACAACAATAGAATTTCTCACTTTACAAATGGAATTTGAGGTACCTACAGTTAAATAACCTCAATATTTTAGCAAGTTCAGGTACGAAGGAGAAACAGTGCAGGGACACTGCTGGAAAAAATGACACATTGAGTGTACTTTCAGCCTGTGGTGGCTTGTGGCACTTTAAACTGAATGATGAGTTCATACTAATGACTTGAATAGGATAAAGGATATCAAATACATGGTTTTCATTGAACTGTTGAAAGATCCTTGTGTGTAGAAATTTGCTAAATAAAGGTGTTAATCGGTAACGTGAAAGTGTTTAATACTATTGCATTATCTTTATTCCAGCTATTTTTATGAGCATTCCTCCCCTAATCAGCTACCCCTCAGGCATTGTATATCCCCTTGCCTGAAATAGTATTGTGCACTAGCCACACACTTAACAAAGAGCAGTGATGGTTGCATCCTCTTGATGTATGGGAATGGCATCAGAGAAGCAGATACCTTACTTTTAAGATAACTATTGTCAAACCTTCTCATTGCTCGGAGAAGTGTTGGTGGTTGTGCTACATTTACGGTAGAATAATGACTTCCATTTTACAGTGTCAGAATATGAGCTTTATTGTGTGCTCCTCATTTTCATATAACATTGTTTCTGAAGAAGCAAAAGCATACAGTGCATCTGGAAAGTATTCACAGCGCTTCACTTTTTCTTTCTCTGCAACACTCCACCAATCAAGCCTGTATGGTAGAGTGACCAGACGGCAGCCACCAAAAAGCACCTGAAGGACTCTCAGACCATGAAAAAAAAATTATTGAACTCTTTGGCCTGGAGGAAACCAGGCACCGCTCATCACCTTGCCAAAACCATTTCTACAATGAAGCATGGTGTTGGCAGCATTATGCTGTGGGGATGTTTTCAGCGGCAGGAACTGGGAGACTAGTCAGGATTGAGCGAAAGATGAATGCAGCAACATAAAGAAACATCCTTGATGGAAACCTGCTCCAGAGCGCTATAGACCTCAGATAGACTGGGGCGAAGGTTCATCTTCCAACAGAACAATGACCCTAAGCACACAGTCAAGATAACAAACGAGTGACTTCGGCAAAACTCTGTGAATGTCCTTCAGTGGCCCAGCCAAAACCCGGACTTCAACCTGAACATCTCTGAAGAGATCTGAAAATGGCTGTGCACCGATGCTCTCTATTCAACCTGATGGAGCTTGAAAGGTCCTGCAAAGAAGAATGGGAGAAACTGCCCCAAAATAGGTGTGCCGGGCTTGTAGCATCATACTCAAAAATACTTTAGGATGTAATTGCTGCCAAAGGTGCTGCAACAAAGAATTAAACAAAGGCTATGAATACTGTACATGTTTATATTTTCATTCTTCATTTTTGAAGTTCTATTAAAAATATTGAACAAACTTTTTGCTTTTTGTAGAAATTTTAGGTAAATACATAATTTAATCAATTTTGGTATGAGGCTGTAAAAACCAATGTTGAAAAAGTGAAACGCTGTGAATACTTTCACATAAAGGATGCACTGTATGTGGTTTGAGAGTTTTTCAATTCCCACAGGCAGTCAGTACAAAAAATATGAAAATGTAAGAACTTAGCACAGAGATGTTAACTTGAAGATAACTATTATCATAAGCACCAGTTAAGGTAATCTTAATCATCTGGCACAGCATACAAGTAGATTCTGTAAAACAGTAACCATTTACAAAGAATTCCACGATGCTTTGTGAAATAAAGCAATGAATGTTATGTGTGTTGGGTAACTACTCACCTTCACTTAGAGGGTCCAACGTATGAATCATAAGTTGAAAAATGCTGTTTCTCATCAGGCTGTTGTGTAGGGAGGCTGAGCTGCCACCTCTCTGGAGCCTTGGTCTAGCCTGCAAGAGGAGGGCAAAGCTATCAAATGGGCAGTGGTACTATTACACAACCCTTATCCTGTCCAATAACATTGTTTATTGGCTGTAATGTACAGTATATTATATCCCTTGCAAAATACCTCATATATATACACAGTTGTGGTCAAAAGTGTACATACACTTGCAAAGAACATGTATGTCATGGCAGTATATGTGTCCAATAATTACTACAACTCTTATTTTTCTGCGATGGAATCACTGGAGCACATACTTTGTCACAAAAAACTGTCATGACATTTGGTTCCTTGATGACTTTATATGGGTCTTCTGAAAATATGACCAAATATACTGGTACATTTTTTTACATAAAGCAATGTTAATATTTGGTTAAATGAACCTTGACCATTTTCACCTTGATAAGGCGCTTTTGGTAACCATCCACAAGCTTCTGACAAGCTTCTGGTGGAATCTTTGACCACTCCTCTTGACAGATTTGGTGCAGTTCAGCTAAATTTGTTGGCTTTCTGACACAGACTTGTTTCTTCAGCAAAGTCCACATGTTCTCGATTAGGTTCAAGTCAAGACTTTGGGATGTCTATATTCTAAAACCTTATTTCTAGCCTGATTTACCACCTTTGGAGTGTGTTTGGGGTCATTATCTTTTTGAAACTCAACTGCATCCAAGGCCCAACCTTCTGGCTCATTATTTTAGGTTTTCCTAAAGAATTTGAAGGTAATCCTCCTTTATTATTCTATTGACTTTCTGTAAAGCAGCAGTTCCACTGGCAGTAAAACTGCCCCAGGGCATAATACTACCATCACCAGGTTTGATGGTAGGTATGAAGTTTTTGGGGTTAAAGGCCTCACATTTTCTCCTCCAAACATGATTCTGGTCATTGTGGCCAAATAGCACCAAATTTCATGACTGTTTTTTTGACAAAGAGGTATGTGCTCCAATGATTCCATCACAAAAAATAAGTGTTGTAGTAAATATTGGAAACTCATACTGCCATGACATGCATGTTCTTTACAAGTGTATGTAAACGTTTGACCACAACTGTGTGTATATATATACAGTGGGGAGAACAAGTATTTGATACACTGCCAATTTTGCAGGTTTTCCTACTTACAAAGCATGTAGAGGTCTGTCATTTTTATCATAGGTACACTTCAACGGTGAGAGACGGAATCTAAAACAAAAATCCAGAAAATCATATTGTATGATTTTTTTGTAATTAATTAGCATTTTATTGCATGACATAAGTATTTGATCACCTACCAACCTGTAAGAATTCCGGCTCTCACAGACCTGTTAGTTTGTCTTTAAGAAGCCCTCCTGTTCTCCACTCATTACCTGTATTAACTGCACCTGTTTGAACTTGTTACCTGTAGAAAAGACACCATTTCCACACACTCAATCAAACAGACTCCAACCTCTCCACAATGGCCAAGACTAGAGAGCTGTGTAAGGACATCAGGGATACAATTGTAGACCTGCACAAGGCTGGGATGGGCTACAGGACAATAGGCAAGCAGCTTAGTGAGAAGGCGACAACTGTTGGCGCAATTATTAGAAAATGGATCCATGCAAAGATCATGAGGAAGTTGAGGGATCAGCCCAGAACTACACAGCAGGACCTGGTCAATGACCTGAAGAGAGCTGGGACCACAGTCTCACAGAAAACCATTAGTAACACACTACGCCGTCATGGATTAAAATCCTGCAGCGCACGCAAAGTCCTCCTGCTCAAGCCAGCGCATGTCCAGGCCCTTCTGAAGTTTGCCAATGACCATCTCGATGATCCAGAGGAGGAATGGGAGAAGGTCAAATGGTCTGATGAGACAAAAATAGAGCTTTTTGGTTTAACTCCACTCGCCGTGTTTGGAGGAAGAAGGATAAGTACAACCCCAAGAACACCATCCCAACCGTGAAGCATGGAGGTGGAAACATCATTCTTTGGTGATGCTTTTCTGCAAAGGGGACAAGATGACTGCACCGCATTGAGGGGAGGATGGATGGGGCCATGTATCGCGAGATCTTGGACAACAACCTCCCTCCCTCAGTAAGAGCATTGAACATCGGTCGTGGCTGGGTGTTCCAGCATGACAACAACCCGAAACACACAGCCAGGGCAACTAAGGAGTGGCTCCCAAGCATCTCAAGGTCCTGGAGTGGCCTAGCCAGTCTCCATACCTGAACCCAATAGTAAAACTTTGGAGGGAGCTGAAAGTCAGTATTGCCCAGCGACAGCCCCGAAACCTGAAGGATCTGGAGAAGGTCTGTATGGAAAAGTGGGCCAAAATCCCTGCTGCAGTGTGTGCAAACCTGGTCAAGAACTACAGAAACGAATGATCTCTGTAATTGCAAACTAAGGTTTCTGTACCAAATATTAAGTTCTGCTTTTCTGATGTATCAAATACTTATGTCATGCAATAAAATGCAAATTAATTACTTAAAAATCATAAAATGGGATTTTGTGGATTTTTTTATTCCGTCTCTCACAGTTGAAGTGTACCTATGATAAAAATTACAGACCTCTACATGCTTTCTAAGTAGGAAAACCTGCAAAATCGGCAGTGTATCAAATACTTGTTCTCCCCACTGTATATGTATATATATATATATATATACACACAGACAGGTTAACATTTGTTACAGCTCATTGAAATAATGCTTAATAATGCTGAAAAGTGATGAAATTAAGCTGTATCATGTATACTTGCAAGCCTTTGGTTTGTCATAGAATAAAGCAAGGGAGCAGCATTGCCTGTATCAAAATACTAATTTGCCTCTGAAGCTAATGGTTGGCCCTTTAATGGGATAACGAATGTTGCTAGATGTGGTGCTGGATATTCAGTAGGGTGTACATTTCCCTTTGCTCAATATGTAATATCAGATCCCTGTGGACCAGGACAGTGAAAGGACATTGTGCTGTGGTGTGCAGTCTTTTGGATGGTTTGTTAAACGGTTACTCTGTGGTCTCTTTAGTATGGCAGTAATCATAAAAGGCAGTTATTGTGATCAACCCAGAGTATAGGCCCTTACATTGTACCATCATAAACACTTAATATCCATAGTTTTAAACTGGCTCCTTATTACCCTCTCCTTCTCCCAAAACTGAAATAAACAAAAAAGGATTGGAATCGCTAATGTAGATCATTCTGCAAGAACATTAGCAAAATCTGATGCTCATTTTGTATCCAGAGTAAGCAGACCAGCAGACAAGGTGAAAAACCATGTAGTTTTGAGAGAGACAGGTAACTATAGATACTTCCTGGTTTTTGCCTTAAAAAACGATGCGTTTTTACTTACTTTATCTTTAGCAAATACTTCATGAAAGAATTCAAAAGAAAAAAAAAAATCTGAAACGGCCCTGTTTATAGTTGAAAATGAGTGTCAACCTCAGTGCTAACAGTCAAGCAGTCAACAAGACCAGGGTTCAGATCCCGTCTGTGGCATACCATTGGTTAACAAGATTAATTTTGTTTTCTAGTAAATAGCTGGGATACACGTTTCAAATAAAAAACTCCAATTAAGTAAAAAAACTAATCAAAATAACTTCAATATAAGTAACTGAGAACACATGGGAATTTAAACTCAGACAATTTTGTGCTGTTGTAGTAAGAAACTGCTAATAGTGATTTGTTTGCAGTAACTAGTTTATATCGCACCTACTTTTTGTGATGTAAAAAAATTAAATATACATCTTTAATGTTGCTGAAGTACCAGCACAGACCCATTGGCTTTACTTTTATTTTACTTTTCAAAATCTCTTCAGCAACATTAGACTATGAGTGACAACCTCACTTGGAGGGTGGCACAATCACCATGCAATAACCTAAGTAACTAAGTACATGAAATAAGCCCCTAATGGAATTTAAAGACATATCAAGTTTACAGCAACGTTGCATCCTGTGCTGCGGCACATAAAATCTTAATGTAAGTAAAATGTCAAATGCCTACTTCAACACTATTGTGTGTCAGTGAATATGACAGACAAAGCATTGGGGCTGGTTAACACACCCAGAGGAAATAGCTTTTTTCAACAGCAATGAATGCCAATGCAGGCAAACCAGGCCATGTACCACTTAATAGGTCTAAGTCACCCATCACAGCTAGTGGCCATCACAACTTTGCCAAAATAGACACTTGCCAAAAACACTTTTCAAGGTTACTCTGGCAGTTAGTGCTGAACTTCAGATCTGTGGGATAACGAACACCGTCATAGACAACAGCTGTTTGAGTGAGTCTGCTTTGGCTAGCCTGTGGTGATGCGTCGACACAATCTGTCAATGTGTCAGCTGCTAATTCTCAATACCATATGGATATGAGCTGGTGGGAAGACAGAGACTGAACCACTTGTGAAAGGCCATATTGATGTAGCCTAGTGGAATAATTCTCTTTTTGCTGCCCATAATGTATTTATGGCCTTGGACTAAAAATAAAGTAAATACTATATTTTTGCTGTTAGTTATGAACTATGTATCAAAACACTTAGATCAATAGCAATGGCTGCTTGGATTTATAAACTGGTCTTTAAGTTGTTGAAACGGTAGGCGTCATCAGCTATTTACATTTGCCCTAAATTGAGTATTTTGCGAATTAGAAGGACAGACAGAGCACTTACATACACAAGGGTGATTAGACCCAGTAAACAGAGAAGACATGATTTTTTGGTACATTATGGAAGGAGAGAATTTTTTTTGACTTGATACATAGACAGACAAAACATAGACTAACAAGACAGGACCTACCGACAGCTTGCTCTCATCCTCAGGTGCCACGGGACTCACAGCCTTCACATCCAAGAAAAGAGGAAAGAAAAAGGGAGAGAGGAAGAAAGAGCACATAGATGTGAAGCATGCCATACAAACCAGAGACAGGCAGATGTAAAGACAATATGACAAACATTACATTATCATAGTGATGACGTGACATGAATGGATTCAAGAGACCGACATTACGACAGTGTTGTTTCACTCACTACCCAGAAAACCAAGACAGGCTCACATTTTAAATTGTGCACGCTGAGGCGGAAATTATGTTGAGATTTATCTGCAGCAAGGATGAATATATCTATTCACAAACAGTTTTAGCACTACCTGACTTCCAACTGATCAAAACAAATAGAGAGAAATCTAGTTGTTTTTATACAAATGACATAAAGACATTGATTAAAGAGGAATAACAACCAATATTAAACAATGGTCAATGTTTATAAAATGCTTAAAACGTACTTCTGTACAAAACAAATATATTCAAAGATGTAGTTATGTCCCTCAATTGCCATTCTTCCTTACATTTTTGGTAAAATGCTTTTTTCCTGCTCAAACAATATTTTTTGGCCCCCAAAATAGTTAACATGCTGGGACATGGATGGCGTGTTTGTAGTTTTTTGTTATCATTATCATATATATCTCTAAAACTACATTAGGGATTGAAAAAAATGCATATAAACACCCATTTAAGGCTTCTTCTGCGGTTCTATCCATGACACAGCAAAAATATTCTACAAGCCAACTCAAATACAATGCTGATACAGTAGGAACAGATTGTCAGCAAAAACACCTTGTTATGCTATGACGGGGACACCATCATCCTGCATCAGAAACACCTACACAACATAAATCTTTGACGAGGCTAGGACAGGGTGTATGTATTGCAGAGCAAAATAGAATAAAGTTACATTTAATGTCCCAGAGGTAAAACATTTATATAAATATCAATCTCTCTCTATATATATATAGAGAGAGGCACATAATTCGTAAAAGTAAGCAACTCTCTGCTCACTCAATAACTGCAGAGTTCCGAACCACTTCAAGAGCTTCATGGCATGGGATTCCATGGTCGAGCAGCTGTATGCAAGCCTTACATCACCAAGCACAATGCCAAGCGTCAAATGGAGTGATGTAAAGCATGGTGCCACTGGACTTTGGAGCAGGGGAAACGTATTCTGTGGTGTGACTAATCACGCATCTGTGTCTGGCAGTCTGATGGATAATTTAGGGTTTGGCGAATGCCAGGAGAACGTTTCCTGTCTGACTGCATTGCGAAAAGTAAAGTGGAGGAGGGACAATGTTCTGGGGTTGTTTTTCTGAGGTCCATTAGTTCCACTGAAGGGAAATGTTAATGCCTCAGCATACAAAGACATTTTGTCCATAAAGACCTGGTTGGATGAATTTGGTTTAGAAAAACTTGACTGGCCCTCACAGAGCTCTGACCTAAACCCTATCGAACACCTTTGGGATGACCTAGAACGGAGATTGCAAGCCAGGCCCTCTCGTACAACATCAGTGTCTGACCTCACAAATGCTCTTCTTGAAAAAGGGGCACAAATTCCAAAGACACACTCCAAAATCTTGTAGAAAGCCTTCCCAGAAGTGTGGAAGCTGTTACAGCTATGGATTTAGAATGGGATGTCAAACAAGCAGCAAGTAGGTGTCCCAATACTTTTGTCCTTATAGTGTTTCTTTAGAATAATCCCTCAATTTAAATAAAAATGTTCTGTACTTTCTTAAAGGCAACCAAGAGCATATAGACAAGGAGAATATGTCAGATAATACTGCTTCTGTCATTAAGCCCATGCTAAATATCATCATGACTAATAATCACATAGGGAGATTTAGCATGTCCTCTAGAGTCAATGTGCGTGCTAATCCCAACAGCTCTGGTCCCAGTACTTATGTAATGTCACGTCAGGATAATTCCTGGAAACGGCTCACGGAAACATCCTTGATGAAAGCAATTCATGCCATGCCGGAAAATAATTATTATGGAGCATTGTTTAAAACAGACGTCCTGTGTAATATCATATTTAAGTTAAAAGTACATAAAGCTGAGAGATGGTAGAGTATATTCCCAAAACAGGTTGATTTAAAATTAGCTGGTATGAGCAACAAAAATGGTGTGTTAATAATGTACCATTGCTCAGTGTCAGTTTATTTCAGTCAACCAGCAATCCCTTTTACTATGGCTGTAAGTAAATCAATAGTGAGTTCAAAGTACACTTCTTCCTTTTAGTTAATATTCCTGATTTGCTTTCATGAAGGAATACAAACATTATGCAGTTTAGGCTTCATTATTGTATATGTGAGATGACATTTATTTTCGTAAATAATCCATGTATTTATTTCCTTTCCTTTTTACAAAATCACAGAATATAGTGATTCTCGAACAGGGACAGTTCAAGTCAATGAGCTTGAAGCTAGATGGCAACAGCACAAAACTTAAGTTACCGGGAATGTAACTCCGGTTATATGAGTGGAGCGTAGCCCCCTAGAGGCCTAGCTCTAGCGGTTTACCCATGCCGCATAGCGGCCAGCTTGAAAACAAAATGTACTAGCTCAACCTATCGGGGCACACCTGCCCCTATATCTGAGCGTCTGCCCTTCACACCACGTCCCGTTTTTCTTCAGCGAGAATGAACGGGGACCGGTCAGGGCATAATGTCTAGGGGGCTACGCTCCACTCATATAACCGGAGTTACATTCCCGGTAACTTAAGTTATATGTCGTGGAGCTCCGCCACCTAGAGGCGTAGCTCTAGCGGTTAACGGCGGAGCGACGCGAGCCAAAAATGTAGCCCTGCCGGGCCCCAAAAGAACCCTCAGGTTACATTCTTGAATATCCACTCTCTCTAGGATAAGGAGAGTGGAATTTCTCACATCCAACGCTGCTCTTTTGTAACAGAAAAGACCCAGCAAGGACGGAGCGAACACTAAGTTCGAACGTCAACGAGAAATATTCAAACAACCACAGAGAGCAATGGAGCACCAACAGTGCCCCATCCCGGTAATTAACTCGGGTCCTCTGTGGAACAACGGCAGGAATGCTACCACTTAACCAAGTGGAGCCAATCCGCACCTAACATTCCCAAAGAATGTAGCTCTACTGCGCAACATCGTTCCCCAGTCCTGTACTGAGAACGGAATGCGCTAACGAAGACAAATTAACGTCTAACAAATAAGACCGGATAAAAGGAGACGGCGTCGACCACGACGCTGCCTCACAAATATCCTCGACTCGAACCCCACCAAAAAGCCAATAGCATAGCTGTCTTCAACGACAAGTCCTTCAACGAAGTCCGTGTCAAAGGTTCAAACGGTGGTTCGCACAAAGCAGGTAGAACCGTAGACAGCTCCCATTTCGGCACACCAGTCCTAATCAAAGGGCGTAGGCGCCGTGTGCCAGTCATGAAGCGTTTAACCAGAGGGTGGCTGAAAACCGACCTCTCCCCAAAACCTTCATGACACGCAGAGATAGCCGACGGGGATCTCTTCATATCAAACAAATATTGCAAGAAGGAGAGTATCCGCTCTACTGGGCAACAAAACGGATCCACATGGATCCTGTCACACCAACTCACAAACATGTTTCACCGAGCAGCATAGACTCTGCAGGTCGAGACAGCTCTAGCTCCCTGAATCGTGCGTATAACGTCATCGGACAGCCCCCGAGGTGCTAAACGGTCCCTTTCAGGAGCCAAGCCGCCAGCTGTCCGCGCAACGAAGGTGGATGTTGAATTGAGCCCTCCGCCTGAGACAGTGCGTCCCGGCGCTGAGGAAGGGTCCACGGGGCTCTCACCAACAACTGTATCAACTCCGGATACCATATTGCTGCCGGACGGTCCGGAGCAATAAGGATCACATAGAGATGG